>SKCR01006092.1:0-53648 GCA_019454045.1 Zanthoxylum bungeanum | reverse complement strand
TATATTAAATCCAGAGCATCGGCTTATTGTCCGCAGACTATGAAATTATAAACATAAATTTCACAATATATAATAGCAAGAGATTATACTTCCCCAGAAAACAGCCTGAAAGGTGTAGATCATAACAGTCCATCTCCATCCTCAAATCAGAGCCACGACCCCAGATGAGGATCAGACCCTTTTCAAATTTCAAATTCTGTGCACATTACTATGCCACTTTCATCGATTATAAATTTCAGCACAACAGCTTGTCGTGTATAAATTAATAACAATATCATTTGAAAGAGAACAAAATAACTAACACTGAAAATAAAAATCTAAAACCCATTGACAAAATATGCGTCTAAAGTCATACGAAGTACATAAACAAACAAGAATAATAAAACTACTAAAAAAAGCCCTAAATGCCAATCAAACAAAACCCTAAATCAAAACCCTAATTTAATAGATATACTAGAACAATGAAATTAAAGTAACTAAACGGAAACGATTGGAGGGAAAATAAAAAAGGAACCTCGCTCTCGGAGATGATGCGGCGGCATTCACGGAGGACGGCGGGCGTGAGGAAGACCTCTTTGCGAATCATGGTATCGTTTTTGTAGTTAGAATTATTGGCGTATCGGAGCTTGCCATCTGGCCTGAACTCGAACTCCAAAAATTCATGACCAAATTTGCCCTTGTGGCCTACGTAGTAACGCAGATAAAACTCTCCGTCTTCTTCTCCGGCCATTGCTTCACTCTCTCTCTCTCGATTAGAGGGGAAGCAAAGTGGAAATAAAGATTTAATGGATTTAAATGGGCCTAGCGGGCCCATGGTGCATCCATCTTAAGTGAACCTACTAAATACACCCCAATACGTTAAATTTATTTAGAAAATCATCACCCTCCTAGTTATTGGTTAAAAAAAAGAAGCTCATGTGAACCATTTCACCACTAACTCTAAAAAATCAATAAACTTTCTCGGTGAGATGCATTTCCCTTGCAAACCAAATCCAATGCAAAAGTTTATCTGCCAATATGATTTATCGATTTTACGGATTGCTCCAAATTCACCAATTAAGGATATTGTTTGTATTTTTTCACAATTATTTAATTATATAATTTTTTTACAATTCATTTTTTTACACACACGTGTGTGTGTTCTGGTCAAATGGCAATTTTACCCTTATGACATTATTTATATATTTTTGAATATTATATTACATGGGTAGATAATGTTAGCGACATATTCGTAAAATAGATTTTGATAATGCAACATGGAAGATTTCAACGCACATTAATGGACATTACAAAAAGATGTCAAAACACATTGATAATGAAGAGCAATTGATGTGAATACTAACGCCTATTGTAGAATTTTTTATGCGGTAAAACGAGTTGTTAATTTAAATCTCTAAGCTCATATGACATATGCAAATTCATTTAGATGCAATGAGGTCATGTGTGAAATGCTTTCAACTTTCGAATCTTGCATTTTCTGCATTGGGACCAGCATACCGGCGATCCTCCTCTGCCTTGGGTAGATTTGCATGCTCTCTGGAACCGGATTACTCCATACCGGTCAAGCTGGAGTTTGCATAGGTACTGGAACCGGGATGGTTCATACCGGTGAGCTAACTAGCATACCAGCCTTTCAAGTAGGGCTGAAATTTCTGAATTTGTACAATGTTAGAACACCCTTTCAAGTTTTTGGCCTCTAAAATTTAAATGTCATATCTATTTTTCTAATTATGCATCCAGAATATTATTTCACCTACATAAGAAATAAAAATCACAATAACCATAAATTTAATTATTATTTTACAAATGAGCTAAATTAAAGAGATTGATGAAATTATAAGTGTAAAATGATTAGTTTCTCTTTTATTAAGTGTACATTTTTTAATGTTTATCAGTTAACAAAACCAAATACTTTAATTGTTCTTCAAATGTGATTCTCACTGACTGTAGCTTATCAATGATCTCATTTACAAGTACCACATGTTGATTCACCGAGCATCCTTTTGACATCTTCAAGGTGAAAAAGTTGCCTCAACAAATGGATTTGTTGGACAACACTCGGTTTCTCATACATATTTGATAGAGTACTCATAAGTCCGGCTATTGTCGTCTCATTTATGACATATACACTTACACTTTTAGCAAGTGTGAGTCGGACCACCGCTAAAGCCTTTTTGTCAAGCTTCTCCCAATCTGTCCGACTCATGCCTGTTGGAACCACGCCTTTCAAGGGTACCTCTAGTTCCATTGTAGATAAATAATATGTAATTTGTATTCTCCAATGATGAAAGTCAGTTCCATCAAATTTGTCAACATCTTTGGCACTCTCTCTACCTATTGCTCCCACTTAATACATATCTCCACTAATCTACTTCTGATACCAGTAGTTGAGATTTTAACACCTCAAAATTTATCAAGTGACGGTAATAGGAAAGAATAACCAAATATAACAGTGCAAGACAGAATTATAATGGTGCACCCGGTTTATTAGACATTTAGACCTAGTAGACTACGTCCATTGTAAGTACTGAGTTTCACTGTAGTTGAATAACAAGAGGAAAAATCATCGATTACAATAGCACACAAGTGTTTAACTTACACTCACTTTTAAGGATTACAAGAGAAAAATAAAAGAAACACATAAGAAAAAATTATGTAGAATTTTTCTCTCCTTTCTATTTTCTGTTTCTTGCACACACACAATCTTACCCAAATACACCAAATTCTCTCAAATCACTCTAGAGATTTTATTTCTCTCTAATGAAAGAAACTCCCAAAACTCTTACCAATGGACCTATTTATATGCAAGATTTTGCACACTACTCCAACCAATTGCATTTAATGCCGGCCAATTGCATTTAATACCAACCAATTAGTTTAATGCAAACATTAATTGTCAACTAATTGCATTCAATACAAACATTTAATGTCAACTAATTGTATTAATTATTTACCAAAAGAGATTTGTTGAAATCTCTTTCAATTTGAACAAAGAATTGACTCCACTAATACTTTATCAACACATACAACACATTATATAATATTTTATAGTGTATTTGAAAAGAAATTTATTCCTCTTTTACTTTTTGTGTTTTTCCAAATACATTCGTTGTATAAAATATGGTATGAATATGATTATTGTTTTATTCATCAATTAATAAATAGTTTCCTTTAGGAAGAACATTTTCATTAGCAGTGAGCGAATCATTAAGGAATAATGATGTAACTAGTAAAGAGGATAATCATTAAGGGCATTTTTTTTCTTATCCATTTTCCGAATCATTAAAAAATAAGGAAAATTTCATTATCAAAATTTCCTTAAACTAAAAAATTAAGGTCTTTAAATGAATTTTGTTTTCTTTAACTTAACTAGTAAACAATTAATCTTTGGAAAAAAGGCAGTCCCGATAAATTAAAATCAACCATATTGTCATATAAACTTCACTTTAAAAATGATTTTTTTTTTCTCTCTTTCTAAAAGCAACTACTTAATTGACGAATAAAAATATAGTGAATTTAATCAGAATATTATTAGGTATAAATATAAATTTACACAGGATTTAATAAAAATAAAATCACACAAATTTCTCAAAACAACAAATCCAACAATACCAATAGCCACTGCCTCTCCCCTAGCCCATCAAAGCAGCAACACCAACAAGAGAAACTAGAAAAGCCATCACATTATAAATGTTACAGAAAATAGTATCAGCTCCGTTAGATGGTGATGTTGGTGGTGGTGATGAAGAATCGGTGGTGGTGGTGGGGGGAGTGCCGGTGGAGGGAGTGTCAGAACCGGATGGTGGAGAGCCAATTGGGGCGGTCGGCGGCGGGGTGGCGGCGGGGGAAGTGCTTGGGGATGCAGTAACAGTGACTGCTAGCTTCATGCCACCAGTACAGTGACCTCCAGTTGGGCATAAGAAGTATAATTTTCCAGGTGCTGTTAAATTAATTTTGGTGTTTCCATCATTGTGTGATTCAAGTGCATTTGAAGATCCACAATTGTTGTAATCACTTTCGCTTACCCTATCCACCTGGTGTAATCCTCCATAACTGAAAACTATTTTTGAAAACATCACAAACACAATAATTGTTCAATTCTTTGTACAGAAAAATTACATAATTAATGCATCAGAAATTATATATATATTTGGAAATGTTTGAAATCCAGCCGTCAAACCACTCGATCCAGGTTTAAGCGGAGCAGGTAAAACATCTTACTGTCTCATGCTCTTACAAGAAACCCACCATCTGGATTCAAACCCAAGACCTAAAAGCCAGGTACTAAACCCTACACCACCAAACCATACCCCTTGAGATATATACACACACAACTCTTTGTCGACTCTTTGTTTATCATCAGAATTTTTTAATAGAAATCAATGAAATAATTTTTTCTTCTAAGAGATTGGGGTAGCCGGAAGTTTTGTCTACTTCACTTAGTTCGGGTCGCGCAGTTTGAAGCGGAGTTTCCAAAATAATAATAATAATAATTTTAAGTTGATATATACATACATGCATGTGTAAAAAGAACTTACCAAGAACATCACCAACTTTGAATGTTTTATCAGAAACCCAATTTGTATAATCAACAGCTTGAGTCCAGCCATTGGTATCACCGACGGTGTACTCAACGGCGTAGAAGGCCGGAGCGGCGAGGAGGAGGAGGAGGAGGAGGAGGAGAGCAGTTGCCATGTTGGCCATGTTAATTAAAGGCCAGTTTCTTCTGAAAATAAAAATAAAAAGAAAAACAAGAGAGCTAGCTAGCAAGAGGAGAATTTGAAAAGAGCTTTGGATGTTACATGTTATATAGAGAGATAGTGAAATAATGTCTATGGCTTGATATTGAGGTCATCACTCTCTTTAACTCTTATTTGTTTAATGCTGTTAGTTTGAATATTTTTCTCTTCAGCCTACCTAATGCATTTCTAAATTTAATTTGGCTTCTTTTTAAGCTTACTTTGAATCATCTGGGATTCTGGCTACTTAAATTATGGAGTGGCTATCAATTTATTCTTTAAATAAATAAATTAAAGTTGCATACTTATTTCCATTTACTGCATTGGCTTTTGTGTTACACATAAGTTTATGGCTCCATTATTGCTCTTTAAAATTAGGGTTTTGAAGTACAAAATTTCACAAGTTTATATATATATATATATATAATAATAATAATTAATAAGCAATTCTTTCTTTTATGCAGATGTTCGCATAAATCAAATTCAAATTCTAAAACGTCCAGAGATTTAGCCATAAATTTGAGCTAGATACATATGTGGCCAAACTAACAAACTATCTCATTCAATCAAGAAATAAGCTCAACATGACGGTCCTAATCATCCTACATTTTGAGGGTCATTATAAAATGGGACCTATCAATAAAAGATAAAAAAAAATAAAATAAAAATAATACAGTAAAATTATTTATCTTCAAAATGGATAATAAATGTGAGTTTCATAATAAATAGTTTTTATATATATATGATATAGTCACCTAATTTATAGATGATGATGAAGGGATTAGGTTAGTTTGATTCCACAAATTGAATATCGTAGTAGTGATCTAAAAAAATAAATAAAAAAAATGTGTAGTCATTAAAGATGCATATATTTGATTATGAATTTGTTGAAGGAGTCGGTATTTGGGTTGTTAAATCATGTATTATTTTATTTTATTCATTAGAAATGGCATTTTTTTTTATAAATATTTTGATAATTATAAACTAATTGTATTAATTGTTATTAAATTGGCTTACCTAATTAGCAACTTACGAGATGTGTGATTGGTCAAATCTTAAAATTTTTCAGGCCGCGTTGCCTAAATAATTTGCCGGATTAGGTCTCTATATATTTCTTTGACATTGCATTTTCATTTTAAATTATGAACAAAGAAATCAGAATTCAACAATGATTGCTGTCAATGAAGTAAAAAACCAAAACCACAAATAGACCTCTTTCATGAGAAGTAATCTATTAAAGTTCGGCAAATAGGTCGAATTTTGAAAAATCTATCTCGAAATTTAAGTATTATTTGTTAATATTTTTAAGATAATGGAAAAACTCAGTTTATTAAATTCTGAATTGATACTCTTAATATATTTTTCAGATCAAAACTTAAATAAAAAATACTTAAAATATTTGATAAGTGTGGTTTATACCCACTTATTCGGGCATTTTTAACTTATTGTTTTGTTATATTTCGAGATATTTAAATGTCATTTATAGTTCATTTTATATTTTAATTATAGGAACATTATTACATGGATCCTGAGAAAATTACACGTGTTTTGGGACCATACGGGAACACATGACGAGCACGGGAGCATAGGGTGCCATGGCGCCAAAGTTACATACAAATTCCAGAGAATAAGGCGCCATGGCGCCATTGAAGAGAACAACATGGGCGCCATAACGCCCCATTGAAGCCCAACAATTGGCGCCTAGGCGCTAATAAAGAACACAATGGCGCCTTGGCGCCCATTTCCCATACATGTTCCAGACAGAATGGCGCCAAGGCGCCATTGAAGTTGTTAAAGCGCCGCATCGCCCACTTAAGGAGCCGCGGGCGCCTTGGCGCCCATTTCCCATACATGTTCCAGACAGAATGGCGCCAAGGCGCCATTGAAGTTGTTAAAGCGCCGCATCGCCCACTTAAGGAGCCGCGGCGCTGCGGGAAGAACCTATGCTCTCCAGGATTCGATTATTAGGGTTTTTAATAATCCTAATGATACCCAAAGATTCACAGCCTCAACTATAAATATAACAGTTCGTCTAGAATAAAAGGAGGAGGCTAATACACTGCACAAAACACATAAATAAATATTTTTAGAGAACTAAGGAGAGGATTGAAGGGCCACAAGAGGAGAAAAAGGCTGTGACATCCGAGGAGGAAGAGATTCAATTCATGTTTTACTTTCTTATTTCTTTCTTAGAACTCTAATGATTTCCATTAGATTCATGGCTTATTTATTATTGTTTTTATCTTTTGTCATGAATTAACTCCTTAATTCTGGAGAATGATGTAATCTATGCTTGAACCTTGTATTGTGTTTATCAATTTTGTGATGAAGTTTTATTCAGTTTATTTATATTCTTTTGAGTTTAATGCTTATTGATTGTTGGCCACAATTTATGATGATGAATGTTTAGAATCTATCACTCGAGAGAGATGATTTTGAATAGATCTAGAGAATATGACCTAGGATTTTATAGAGTTCGAGAGAATTTGTAGTCCTTTGAAGTCGTTAACATAGAATCACAAAACGTAATGAGTTGTTAACCATTGTATTTTTATAGAGATATCGAAGTCTATAGTTGATGATCTTTTCACTCGGCACTCGAGAGAGTGTGGATATTTTAGGAGTCTTGACTTATAAACAATATAACTGAACATGGATTAATTGACATGACAAATGCATAAGTGACAGCTAGGTGAAATCAGGATCCAGAATCTCTATCGTATTAGTTCCTCTTATTTTATTGTTTTTATATTTTATTTATTTATTTAAAATCTTTATTATTTGTTTTCTAAATAAAGTTAGGATTATCAATTGTAGTACTTAGTGCGAGTTAAGGCAATCCCTGTAGGTTCGACACTCTAAACTCATTTATACTAAAACTTGACACCGTACACTTGCGGTACGATATAAAAATATCACAACAATATGGTTGGTCTTTTTAAAGTTCGGCCCATTCGCTAACCCTAATTTACTGCATTGGGTAATTTATCATCATTATTTTTAAAAAAAATATTTTTGTGACTAAAATTGTAAACAGTTTTAAATGTTTAAATTTATTTTTGAATTTTCTATTTTAGGCACAAAAAATAAAAATTTGATGATGATGGAATATTGAGGAAATGCGATTAATATAGCTTGATGGTGTATGACTCAGGATCTCACCTTGAGGTTCTGAGTTCGAATTCAGAGAGTGCGTTTCTTGTAAGAGTTTGAGACAACCGGTGGTTTTACCTACTCCGCTTAAGCCCGAAATGAGTGGTTGGTGGTGGGGTTTCCAACGATTCCAAATTTTTTTTGTTAACAATACTATATTCTTAACAGTTGGAAGCTTAATGTATGCTATGGTATGTATCAAGCCAGATATTGCTCCCGTAGTGGGTGTTGCGAGGCGTTTCCTCTCTAACCCAAGAAAAGAACACTGAGAGGTAGTCATATGTATTTTTATGTACCTCAATAGTACATCGAAGTTATGTCTGTGCTACGGGGGAGCTGATCCAATCTTATAAGGCTATACATATTCAGATATGACATGAGATCTTAATGGTAGAAAATCTACATTAGGTTTTCTCTTAACTTTTGTAGAGGGAGTTGTGTCATGACAGTCAAGATTGCAGATGTGTATTGCATTATCCATAACAAAAGTTGAGTATATTACAACAACAAAAGCATGAAAAAAGATATTGTGGTTAAAATATTCTCTCCAAAAATTAGAGATCAAACATATAGAATACACGATACATTATGATAGTCAGAGTGTTCTGGACTTGAGCAAAAACTCAATGTATCATTCCTGAACGAAACACATCGATATTCGCTATCATTGGATACGCGAGGTGATGGATCAACAACTGTTGAGACTATTGAAGATCCACACAGATAAGAATCCAGTTGACATGTTAACAAATGTGGTTACTCGATACAAACTAGAATTGTGTAGAGACATAGCCGAAATAACTATCAGATGATAATCGTGTCGGATGCCGCTGGAGGGGGAACATCCTCATGCATTTGTCAAAAATGCCTAACCAATATATTAAATGTCTAACCACCACATTAATTGTAATTGTTGACTTGTGAGCCTAATTTTTTTTTTTTTTTTTATTTTTTATTTTTTTTTTATATATATAGAGCTTATTTGTAAGTTCATTTCATTCTCAACAAGAAACTTCAAGTAAGAGAACTTAGAGAGTGTAGTTAGTGAATGTTTTTTTTTTTACAAGTTTTGTAACACTTGTAAATTCTATTCAAGTAATAATAGAGAAAATTTAATTTTTCTCACAAAATATTATTCCGTGATCAAAGAATCACAATAATATGGAGGAGCAACTCAGGTTATTACACTAAAAGGTTGGGATCAATATCCTCTCTTACTGGCATTAGTCTGATCGGAGAAAAAATATTGAGTTGTATCCCATACTAATTATAAAAGGAGAATTATTGTTTGGATTGGATTTTATGCATCTTAGGTTATTAAACTTGAATTTTTGTTAAAAGATAAAGGATGGATAAAATTCAATTTTTTTTAGTTCCTGCATCTCATACGATTCGAACTCATATGATGAGTTAAGAAAATTACTTGAAAATCAATCGGTTGGGTAATTTGATTATTAAAATTATTGGGTAAATAAGAGTTAGATGATTAAAAAGTTGATAAAGTATTTGTAAAATTAGTTTTTTTTTCATCAAACAAACTCCATTTTGATCCAGAGTAAATGATATTTCACCATTATCTCACCAGCCAGCACTTATTAATTAATTTAATTAAATACCTTTTATTAAAAAAATAATAAGGAAAAAATATATATTTTTTCTATTCCTCTCTCTTTTGCTCTTTCTCTCTTCCAGAGATGAATTGATTGATTATGATTTTTGCAGCACCTTAAATTAGTTTAAGCTTAAAATGAATTGTGGACATTTTGATATGATTCAGAAAGTTTGGGCTTATGTAACCCGACTGAGGTCCGGCCCACTCGATTTGTGTACAAATTAAATAAACAAATAATAAAATAAAATAAAATCGAATATCCTTCTATCCGAGAATCTCATAATTAGCGATCATTTCAGTCTTTGCTTGTCGTTTCAATTTCTTGTCGGCGAAACTTTTATCGCGAGATCTCGCCGGAGATAATCATCGGATTTCTTTGACCAAAGCTTCGTTCTCTTTACACAATCAACAACGATGAATCCTGAATAGTAAGTTGCTCTAATTCTTTTTAAACGTGTATATATACATATATTTATATATATTTTGTCTTGTTATGCTACGTCGTTTTAGGACTTTTGATTATGATCCGAGAATCCTGTCGTTTTATCTTGATTGTTAATATTGATCATCAATTTAATGAGCTTAGATCCGATGATTTTTGTTAAGATGACGATTCTCGATAATTAATTACTTGCACCTTAAAAAAAATCGTTTTGAATGACTTTGCTGTCTAGATCTTTGGTAATACTTTGAGCTTATTTGGAAATTGCGAAGCCGTTTTAACATTTGACTGTTTAGCTCTATATCCGTTTTGACTACATACTTACTGTCTATTTCGAATCTATTGAATCGTGAATTTCAATTTTAATGTATATTCCAATCACAATGCATCTTGAATTAAATGTACTTGAGATGACGATGATGGCTGAAAACCTCCATTTAAATGATTTGTGATGAAATGCATAGGAATTTGTGGCATTTTACTATATACTCTTTGTGAAAGTTTTGGAACTAGCCAAATAAATCTCTAATTAAGAAAATTTTCCTAAAAAGGATATGTTTTCGATGATATAATTTTAGGATGCCTTGTGTTAGGAAATTATGGGGCGAAGCAGGGTCGCATCCAAAGTGAAGTTGAGAATAGCTATGAAATCAGACAAGGCACACACTGATATACATGGTTGGGCTTTTATCCTACGTCTATAAGTGACCATGGGTGAAGAAAGAAGGATAATATTACTCTATCCTAAAATAGGTATATAGGATTACAACACATTCCCTCTAAATACAAGCAGAGAACAATTACACACTCTCTCTTGAAATAGGAGAAACAACTCTTTCACACAAATTGAGCAAATAATACTATAAAGGAGAAATTGTACTTCTCTCTTTATATGCTTTTACAGAAGAAATTTTACGGTGTAAATCCTTGCATGGCCTTGCAGAAACGTAAACAACACGACAATGGCGATTAAGAAAGGATAGTGTGTAGACTTGATTGATTCTCAATCAAATCTCCAAGTGGGAGAATTGTTAGAGAAATTGAAAGAAGTGGCCATATAATTGGCAAAAGGAGGCTAAATTAATTGGATGTACCAAATTGTTGATTTGTTAATGGATTTGTCAACAATTTCGGCTGACAATTTGTTAGATTTTAGTCTCGTAAATGAGTGACATATATAGCTGGCAATCAAAAGCTATTAAATGTTGCTGACAGTCTGCCTCTTTCACCAAGAACTGCTTTTCACTAGGATCGGCTCCCATCGTTTCATGTGAATAGTACTGTATACATGAACAGTAACCCCGACAACCAGAAGCTATGATTCCATTGTTAGGAAATTATGGGGCGAAGTAGGGTCGTAGCTAAAATGAAGTTGAAAAAAAATATAGAAATGAAATCATACGAGGCACACCAAATATATGTGGTTTGGCTGTTAGCTATGTTCACAGACTAAAACAGAAAGATAATATTACACTGTTGTTAATTAGAGATTACAACACCTTCTCTCTAAATACAAGGAGATTACAATTGCATTTTCTCGTGAAATAGGAGAAACAACTCTCACACAAATTCATGAAATAACACTATAAAGGAGAAAATGTACTTTTTTCTTTATATCCTTCTGCAGAAGAAATTTTGGGCTCCATTCCTTCATTTTACATGGTGAAAGAGGCAGGCTGGTCACAACATTTGATAGCTTTTAGTGGCCAGCTATATGTCACTCATTTACGGTGTGCCAGTCTAACAAATTGTTAGCCGAATTTGTTGACAAATCCTTTATCAAATCAATGATTCGGTGCATCCAATTGGTTTAGTCTCCTTTTGCCAATTAATCTGGCACTGCTTTTGACTTCTTTAACACCTTGTTCTAAACTGCTTATTTTATTTTCTCATCTATCGTTTTTTTTCCTGTTTCTTTTTTATTTTTAAGGGTGGGTTTGGTTTTGTGTATTGTTATAGGTTTTGGATGTATATTTTGGTGATGTGAGATTCATTGAAACGTGATCCTGACAAAAGAAGTTAAATTTTCTCATTGTGCTTTTGCAGTGACTATCTGTTTAAGCTTTTACTTATTGGAGATTCTGGTGTTGGCAAATCGTGTCTTCTTTTGAGATTTGCTGTAAGCTTTTCTAGAGGGTTGTTTGTACTAATATTTCAAAGTGAATGTATCTTGCATCTTTTTTCTTGTATTTCTTAATTTTCTTGTTTATTTTTTGAACCAGGATGATTCATATATTGATAGTTACATCAGCACCATAGGAGTGGATTTTGTAAGTAAATTTTCTTATGTTTAACTTGACTCTATCGACAGAATTTATATAGACAACTGATACTGATATCATGTCCTTTTTTGAGTAGAAAATACGCACCGTGGAGCAAGATGGGAAGACCATTAAACTTCAAATTGTATGGTTTGATTCACACTGCTGATTGTTTATATTATATGCCAATTTGTACAATAATTTGTTACTCATAAGCCTCAAGCTTTGCATAGCCTTGGTCCTTAGTTTTTGGCATCGCCTCTTCATAGGACTATAATTTCTTAATGACTTACAAAGAAGTTGGTTTGCTATTTTTTTGACATAGTGGGACACTGCCGGTCAGGAACGATTTAGGACAATCACCAGCAGCTACTACCGTGGGGCACATGGTATCATAGTGGGTGATCTCCTTCTTTTCTACAACTTCAATCTTTTTTCTTTGTTTTCAACACCTTTTTTTTCGTCTTACAATGAATTTATCCATTGGATGTCTCCTCTGGTAGATTGTTTATGATGTGACAGACCAAGAGAGCTTCAATAATGTCAAGCAGTGGTTGAATGAAATTGATCGCTATGCTAATGATAATGTCAACAAACTTCTGGTTGGAAACAAGTGTGATCTAACTGCAAATAAGGTCGTGTCATATGAAACTGCCAAGGTACAGCTACTTCTCTACATAGTAACATATTTTTTTCCCATTAACAACGCACAATGAGTGATCAAGGTAAATTGTGTTAACAACAAATTAATGATCTGACATTCTGTTGAATCTTCTCTCCTTCTCCTCTATTAGGAATTTGCAGACGAAATTGGAATACCTTTCATGGAAACCAGTGCAAAAGATTCCACCAACGTGGAACATGCTTTCATGGCCATGGCTGCTTCAATCAAGGATAGGTAATAAGCAAATTCGTCTTTTGTAGTAAATGTGGAATAGTCAAAAAATGTTTAAAAATACGGTGCGGCGCCTCGAGGCGGCCGGCCATTGAGGCGTGAGGCGGGCCTCCTCGAGGCGGTGAGGCGGGCGCCTCGATCGTAAATCGGAAAAATAATCCAAAATACATTCATTTCTTCATAATTCATAGTATGTTCAAAAAACTATTGATAACTAATCCAAAATACATTAACTTCTTCATAATTCATAGTATGTTCATAAAATTATTGATAACTAATCCCCAAATAAGCTATCATTAGTGTCTAGCGGTATGAAGCTTGGGTCAAAATCTCTGTCATCATCAGATGACTCATCATCCAAAAACCCTAGACGCAAAGAACAAATTCATTAACAATAGTCACAATTTTTTTTTTTTTTTTTTTTTTTGTTTATAAAGAAGTCAAAACGACGACGTTTTGGCACCCCCAAAACGTCGTCGTTTCGGTGGGAAAACAAAAAATGTATGAACGTGAGGCGGCCGCCTCAGACTGCCTCACGCCGAGTCGGCGCGAGGCGGCCGCCTCACGCGGTGAAAGGCGGGAAAATTAGCTACAGCGCATTAGGCGCCGACGCCTCGAGGCGGCGATTCGGCGCCTCGAAACGTATTTTTAAACACTGAGTCAAATAGATTGATAGAGTATCTTATTTTGCTAGCTTTCTGAAGAAGTCTTCAGATTACATTAACGTAATAAATATGCGTATATTACCTGAGTCCACATGAAATGTCTTTAAAATACAATTGCTCGTGGGCGTGCATGTTTACTCATGCTTTTCAAGTTTATGATTGAATGCAGAATGGCTAGTCAACCAGCCATTAACAATGCAAGGCCTCCAACCGTACAGATCAAAGGGCAGCCCGTTGCACAGAAGAGTGGCTGCTGCTCTAATTAATCAACAATGTTTTAGGTCTGTCCATCCTAGTCCTGGTGTTCCTAAGGTGTGTAAGGTTGCTTTCGTGTTTCAGTTGAAAAACTGTCTTCTGGACCAACCTCATCAAAAATCGTTCTCCTGCTGTGGTTCTTAGGACCAACACTTCAAGACGACGATCCTATTCCCCCCCCCCCCCCCCCCCCTTTTTTTTTCCCACACACTGTTTATGAGATGCCTGTACAAGGTAGAAATGCTAATTAATGTTAGTATTCTTCTTTATGCCCTATTCTTTTATTGTGAATTGGCCTTAGTGGCAAATAACTATATTGTCTGTTTAAATTGTTTTGGTCAATAACATGCTACATTATTTATCTGATCAGTTTCAGCTTTTGGAGTGAGAATATACTTTTAACCATTTTAATTAAAATTGTAAATTGATTGAATCATTAGATGGAGCATATATCTTGTGATAATTTACATGTTCTCAATTCTCTTTTTTTTTTTTTGCAATAGCATTCATGTTTTGCTGTGCAATATTCATATATTGACCAGATTAATTACTTTTATATGATCATCTAATCCTTGAAAAACCATTCGATTACCAAAATGTAAAACAAGTCCACAAAAGGTTTACTCTCATTGTAGAGTTGGCTGATTTCTTGATCATATTGAATTTGTAAATAATTTTTCCCTCTTGCACCTCTGGTCTGCGGAACAAAGATTTGTATTCTCTTATCCTTTATTTGGATTGGGTCTAATGAGATTTATTAAAGTATGGTAAGATTAGGTAATAAGAGGTAAAGTAAGTAATTTTCCTCGTTATGTTTGGGAGCATGGTATGGTAAAATAATAGTTTTATAACATTACTGTGTTTAGATGAAAGGCATTGGTACGTAAGATAAGATAAAGTTAATAACAAAATCAAAATCATGAAAACACTCATGAGATTTTTAACTCGTTAAATTACCTTCAATAACCATACATTTTTTTTTACACCTCTTCCTAAACTTCTATCTATCTATATTTATATCTACTATAGTTAGATATAGATAGACTCGTGTGTTACTGTGGTTTATTTTATTTTTCCAAAAAAAGAACAAAAGAAAGGGAGCACTTATCAAAGCCGATTTAGTGTGCCAAGTTAAGGTTATTGTCTCACTAAGTCGTATATCAAAGTAAAAGTATGATATTCTAATTCTATCATTTTATCCCTTTTTATATCCATATAATCATAATAAAATACGTGAAAAATAAAAAAAAATACTTGAATCTTATATGAAATTCAATATCTGATAATCATTAACTTAAATACGTTGTAGATATCGAGATATATGAAAATACAACGTACCACAAATATTGATTAAATTCAATATATTATAAATATTAATTAAAGTGATGTCTTAATATAAATATTATTCAAAATAGGGACTTAACACCGGACAACAAAAATATACGAAAGTGTGATACAAAGACATAGGAAGCTCTCACATTTATTCTCACACCATTTCTGCACTTTCCTTATCTTATGAGAATTCTGTGAAGCTTCACTAGTTAATATTTTGATAAATTCTTAGTTGAATACCCTTTTTTTTTTTTTTTTTTTTTAAATTCATCTTTATTGAATGTATCATTTTCTCCTATATTTATTTCTCATCACCATCCCAATCTTTCGTTAAAACAGCCCGATCAATGGTCCTCGATTCCTATAACAAAATAAACTCATTTAAGATCATCACCTCCAAGACTCAATCTCCACAATTACATTGATTCTTTGACCCCATGAGCAAGCTCTTACAGTGAACGCTTCGCTTGCTATAAGCGGGTTCGATGTTGGCTCTAAGTTTCTTTTATTGGGAAATTGGCTATTTTTATGAGGCTTTGTATATTTTTTCCTGTTTGTTTGGTTGCTGCGAAAGTGTAAGAAAAGAAACCGTATTCATTTAGAATTCTACTGTTTTTGTTTGTATTTGATAATTGATAATTTAGGTGAAGGAAGTGAAAATCAATTGTGAGCTCTGTGTGTACATAACTTTTTATAAATAAAATTTTCGCTTGAATTTCCAGTTTGATGATTTTACTTTAGAGATTATAGATTTTACTTTATGTTTCGATGCTGATAGAAGTGTGATAGGAAGAGGGAAAGAAATTGGAAGAAGTAAAATTAAAATTTTGAAATTTTAACCTTTTATGACTTCACCTCTTTGCATATTGAAATTTTATGAATTTTTTACCTTGATTATTTACAGGAAGTAAACACCAAACCTTAATGCTCTTTTTGATTTTTACTAAGTCCAAATCGATGACGATTTGTCTGTTGATTGCCTTGTTTCAGATCAAAACTGAGAATAAGGCCAATCTCTAGTCAAATAATTTGTTAAAACACAGCCAAAAAAAAAAAAATTATTTCTAGTCGTAAATAAATCGTCTCATATATACGATTTAAAGCATATATTAAAAGAGATTTTCTGATACAGGAAACCACATTATTCCAGTCAATTTCCTGACCAAGATTGAAACGGAGGAAGAACCCAATATTTGAAAAACCAGAGATTGTGAATGGGATTCGAGAGAATCTCACTTAGCCCCCAAGGTCGGGAACTGCCCAGGGTCTTCAATGGAAGGGGCCGCCACATTACTCATTCTGCTACCTCCACCATACCCTCCCCTTAAATCACGCCCACGCCCACGTCCACGACCACCTGGATTCGAATACCTCCCTCCTTCAGCAGGCTTCAGGAATTCATTAATGCTGACAGACTAAAAACACATCAACAAGTCAAAAGACAGATCCAAACAACCAGGAAAAAAAACAACAGCAGGCACTAAACATGTTGCAACAGCAACAGCGATGAAGCAACAATTAAGAAAAACTTGAAACAAAAATAGAATTAACAACTGGTGTGATACAAATGTTACATATCAAATTTAAGGTTCCAGACGATTGCAACTTTGAAGAGAACTTGTAAAGAAATGGGATCGTAAACTTCAGCATTTTTTTTTTACAAAACTATATTTTGTTCAAACAACATACAAACCAGTATTCCTTCTAAAAGGGATTCAAACCGCTTGGCTACCAAGGCTGGAACAGGTTCTAGCAAACAAAGAATTAAGAAAAAGCAGGAAAAGTTATCAAACAGGACACTCTAAAGAATATATAAATGACAGTCTCTGCAAAACTGAACAAAGTTGAGCAATCCACATAGCAAATAGCATCATAATCCCATAAGATAATTTGATTATTGAGAAGTTCCAACATCATCAAAGGAGTACATCCATAACATTTTAAGGAAAAGGAGTGTGAATATTCTGGTTTTGTTCACGTGTGACACAGTTACTGTTGAATAACTTGAAGGGGAACAAATAATTTGGCAAAGGCACACAGACAATCAGAAATGGCATACAAAATATGCAGAGAACAGCTTAAGTAATCAGCAAGCAATTTACCTTTTTCGCTTTCTCTTCCTTATCAGCAGCCTCTTTTCTCTTATCCTTGTCAGAGCCCTTGATGAAAACAAACAGCACAGTTGTTTAACATTAATACCAACTTCAAGACGAATGACTGATGACAAATCTCCAAGCATAGTCAAAACTTCTTACCAATTTAATAAAGACATCATCATTTTCCTTCTTGTTGGAGAGTTGCTGCATGCACTCAAACTCCTTAGGGTCAACCTTTCTTTCCTCAGTCTTAAGAGCTTGCAGGGCTTTCCTCTTCTCCTCCAGCAACTTTTGATACTGCTCGAGAGTCATCTCCTATTATGCAAAGAACAATTCTTAAGAGGCTATAGAATTCGAGTAACAATGATCAACTAGTTATGAATAAAATGCTCAAAGCTGTCTACTCCATGTAACAAAAGTTCTCTAGGAATAACATAAACGCTAAACAAATACCATACCTTCTCCTCGGGTTCTTTTTCTGCTGGTTCATCAGTGGGGTTCTCCTTGTTACCCTCTGCTGCATCTTCCTCTCCTGCAGGCTTATCATCACCCAAATTCTTCTCACTTTCATTGACGGCTTCTTCATTCACCCTAAGTACGGAAAAGTTAAAAGGAGGTATATTATGATAACAGCAAAGCAATTCCATATATTCACAGAAGGCATATTAATATCAATGTCGCCTGTTATACATTAAGAAAAAAGGTTAAAACTGCAAAAGATATACTGACTGAGAAATTTCATCTGTTTGGGTTCCCCAGTTCCCACGACCAGACCCTTCACGTTTGAATTCATTTCTGCGCATAAAAAAATCCCGGTTGAAAGCATAAATACGAAAAACATTTCAGAGGTATAACTGAAAATGTATCGAAATGAACTATCAAAAATATATTCACCCGCGTCCAGTCCCACTGCGGCGTTCAAACACCCTACGAGGACGTTCATCACCACCTTCACCATTACTGAAACCGCCAGGTCGGTCTCCACGGTAAGGACCACGAGCTGCACCATAACCACGTCTTTCAGAGTACTTAGCATCTCCATCTTCAGGAGCACTCTCACCAGCTGGGACTGCACTGTTGCTAAATGAGTACTCATCGTTAGCAGAGTCACGCCTATATCCACCCCCGGCACCACCAGGCCCACCACGGCCACGTCCATAACCACGTCCACGCCCACCTCCACGCCCTCCCCCACGAGCAGCTTCATTCTTAGCCTCCCTCACTGCAACCAAGAGAGCATATATTTTTTTAGCATAGTACACCTTCCAAGAAGCATGAGGTCACAAAACATCAATAATTGAACAAACTTAAAAGGAAATGCAATGTCATAATTTAGCTGCTTGGATATCCAATGCAACACAATAACACTTGTAAGAAATAATATAAAACAGGGGCCGACACAAACCAATATAATAAAATAGAAGTTCTTAAGATGCATAAGAACCAAAAAAAAAAACACAGAAACAGGAGCATATTAAGAAACTCAGCCCCTTAGATGTTCATAAAGAGTTGCGATCATATTCGCAAATCATTACAGGTCTGTAGGCTCATCACCGTTGCTCAATATACTCAAATTTATTGATTAAATAAATACAGCATGAACAGATAATGAAACATATAATTTAATAAATTAAATAGGATTTATTGAATTTTTTTTAAAAAATCAATAAAGTTTAAACCACAATTACAATAAAATCAAAGTAAAAGAAAAATTGAAGAAAGGTTACCAGCCTGAGCTGGAGGGAGAGGCTTGGTGGGAAGCTTAGCGGGTTTAGTCAGAGCCGCGTCCTGCAGCTTGGATTGAGCCGGTGGCTGAGGCTTAGAAGCCGGGAGCTTAGCAACAAGCTGCGATGGGTCCTCGTTATCATCATCCCCCAACAAATCGAAAGGGTTCATGGTCGCCATTGTTGTTAATTTTATTTTACTCAACAAAAACCCACTCACCAAAGTAAGAAAATCTGAAAAGGGCGACCAATCAAAACCCTAGCTTTACAAAACTAACTCCATGGATGTGTTTTGTTCACAGAGAGAAGAGAGAGAAACCCTAGCCGCCGCAACACGAGTAAGAGAGAGAGAGAGAGAGAGAGAGAGAGAGCTCGCTCAATTTATTGCACTGTTAACAGGATCTGCAAAATTTTGATTTTGGTGCTAGTTTTTGTGTTATTTACGGATACGCCATATCGGGCAACGGGCATTCGATGAATAGTACATATATTTGTGGAAAAAATGTCCGCGTGCGACGGATATATGGATGACGAAAAACGATCCCATCATTATTTATATATATATATATAAATTTATATTTTTAATGTGCTATCATATAACAACATGTAATGGATGATGAAAAAGGATCATCACATTGTTTTTATCTTTTTCTTATTTTTTATTGTGCTATCATATAATAACATGTGATATATATATATATATATATGTTGACGGATGATTTTCGTCCCAATGGCAGTTTCGAGATAATCCTCCCGAGACAACCTTCCCTCAACCTTGAATTTATTTGGTTATAGGGAGACCAAAGAAAAATTTAGTAAAAGACGAGAAAAACACACAAGTTGACAATAGAGTTTTAACGTGGTTCAGCGGAGCAAGTCCTGCCTACGTCCACGGGCACAAAATGTGGTGTTTCTTTTATTCACAAAACCAGCTCGGCCGACCTGTTTGCACGAAGGGCCTAGTGAAATCCGAGCCGTTTGGCTTAGGATGTTTTACAAGTAATGCTCATATTCTTTTTGTTACAAGTTCGCTCTTTTTACCAATGAATCTATTTTTCCTTTATATACTCAGGAATTACAACACTATTCCATACTTTCATGACGTTTCCCTTGTGAACTCTTGACTGATTGACGGGTTCTCTGCCCTAGGTCTGTCGTTGCCGAAAGCAAGCATGTCGTCTGACGCCCTGTCATATCAATCTGTCTTCTACACTGTTACACGCAACAATAATGATGCCAGCCTGTAAAGTGCATTTGAAAAACGACATGTGTCGAAGGATTCTGATTTTTTGTCGGTCTTCAAGAGGTCGGCCAAGTAACCTGCCGAGCTCCCAAAATCACTTCTGCCTTGACCCGAATACCCGAATTCACCAATCTGCTCCGGAGGGCAAGGCAAGACCAAACCGAGCTTCCGATCTGATGTGGTCGGCCTCAGTTCTGATGTTGCCACTCTCTGAAGTCTGTACCATGTTGCATCATCTGGTCGGTCAAATCTGGGAGACTGGACCCGAGCTCCATGTCGGGCCGACGAATCGACATACATCCTATGACCCCTTACCCTCTAGATGAGGAGAATTTCATTCTCTACCATTACCAAACTGTTCAGAAAACTTAGCCGCAAAAATCCCCATCAACATCTTGTTGGTTTCTAATTAGGTCCCAAGATCATTATAAGCATGAAAACATAATTGCGAATACACATCGACGAAGTTGCGGAATACTTACATCGATCGGTTGAGCGACGCGGAGGCAACGAAACTTCAAAAATCTGCTCCTCACTGGTTCGGCAGTGGGCTGTGCGCAACTTACTGTTTTGGCCTTCGTTGGTCATCTTCGTCAAGCTCCAAGCTTCGTCGAACGATTCCCGGCTCATGGGTGGACTTCCCTATCACCTTCGCATGTCTCGTAAGTTTGCTAGCACTTGAGATTTTGCCACAAAATCCCACTCTAAGCCTCCCTATCTCATGGCAAAACAGAAGAAGAAAGCCCACTGTTTTGGGCGTGAATGGTGAAAGAAGGAGAGAAGAGATATTATTTTGGTTTGGCCAATTTGTGTATTAAATACACTCATTTGAATTTCACATGCATTTCATGTGAATTTGGCTTTAAAAAGTCAAACCATTTAAAGCTTCCAACCACCCACATCACTCAATCCATCAACTTGTCATGTCACATCACTCAAAGTGACTTGTGATTTGACGCTTGATGCGACTAGCGATTTGACGCTTGATTTGACGTGCCGCACTCGAATTCGAAATGCGAATGCGCTCGCAAATAATCTCGGGCTCGGGTTCGCTAATTCTAAATTAACGAATTTTCCGTTTTGTCGTAATTAAATGATTACGCCTAGCGAAATCACTATTCACGTCGCTAACGAATTAATTCTAAATTAATTCGTTCGCCCGAATTAAAATCTAATTTTAATTCCGCGTCGAAATCCAATTTCATTTAATATATCAAATATATTAATTTAACCGATTAATTCCAAATTAATCGTTATCTCTCTTTAATGATATTTTATCCCAGATAAAATATCTCCGCAATTAATCCCAGATTAATTTTCTCTCTCTTCTAATTAATCCCAGATTAATATAGAGTGCGAGTTATACGTCATCGGTAAATCTTTGGGAAGCGACCCATGAGATCCCCGGATATGTTGGCAGTAAATTCGGTCGTCGGACTATCCGAACTCGTAAGTACCTCGTACTACGTTTATGCCGAATTACAAGACAAGGTTGGCCTCTAGCAAAGTGCCATGCCTCCCCAATTCTCCGGAAACATCCTTACAGGAATAAAGATCTATATCAAGCGTAGTATACCGTAGTATTGCGTATTTCTGTCCAGCATCGGATGATCACGTGCTAGGCTTGAGGCTGGAAATGTGTCTGCCCCGTACGGAGCACATGTTGGATGTCTGGTAACTAGTCTCTATATCGGATAACTATGACCAAGTCATATTATCCCGATGGCTGCAGCACTTAAGAGAACCAGTACCGTATCCTACGTGACCATCATCTCCATATGACTGGAGTGACACTTCCGTCTTGACATCACACCCAACACACTACGATTCTCGATATACCCAGAATTGGCGTACACAGAAACCGGTTAAAGCCCTGGACGACCTCAACCAAAGTATATTGATTATCGTATGCATTAGCGGAGCAAGTCTCAGGTTAAGACCAAATACACCTACCTTGATTTCGGAGTTCCATAGACACATAATCATACTACCAATGGAATTCCGAGGGGGTCTTATCCAGAGCGAAGCTGTTTCCCGTACCATCGGTAAAACACAACCTCCTATTACACTTGCATGAGTATCCTATACCCAAATATATGAGAACTATGCCGTTGTGCTCTCACAAACGCGCACAAGTGTAATATTAGTATTTTACGTATTTATCGATGTCCAATCTCGATAATACTCTGACTAGGGATATTTAATGATTTATCCTTCGTGGACTGATACTGTCTTATATCATTCTCCGTCCAGGAACAAATCATAGGGACCTCTCATCATTTATACATCTAGGTGATCTAATCACAAATGATAAGAGTGCAATCTCCTTTGTCACATAGTTAATTTGTACAACAACACCATGATCTGTACAAATAGTGACGCTATGGGTCATAATTGTCCAACACATCTGTCCTTTAGTTCTCGGTTCCAACGAGTGTACTAGTTGGTGCCGAAAACTACAAAAGTCTGAAGTGAGCCGATCAATTAACTGGTGGTCAGACTCGGAAACAAAACATAGAACTCCCCCGGAGCCTTGGCCAAACCATCATCAGTCATCTACATGCACTCAGTCAGAAAATGCTGACGTTTTTCCAACTGACTTCCCAATTTGAATCAAATCCCTCTTTTACCCTTCTGGTAGCCGTCCTCGAGAATCGCAAGCTATCAAATCTCCATAAATGCCCATCAAATCAACTTTAGGGTTTAACCCTAGCCTGACACTTGTCGAACATCCGTACTTTTCCTGCCAAAAGGCCAATTCGATCAACCGTTCATTGGGAAATCGAAAGGTTTTCAATCTCAGCCGTTCATCTTACTTAGAGCAGATGGAGTCTGAAGGCGACATGCGGCGCAAATCCAAAGCCTCTCTCTTATCCAACGGCCAAGAATACCCCGAACTGATTATAAGAGTGTAGAACAACATATCTTCCGCTCTTTTACGAAAATTAGAAACTTCATGGTGCAAAAGCTTCTTTGTTCCTGAAATCAACAACCTTCCAACCGACCAGACCAATTGCCAATTCTTCTTCCCAAATCAAGTAAGTCCCTGATATTTCTGGACTTATCTATTTCAGTTTCTGCAAACTATCTTGACTGTTCATGGTTTGTGAATGCTTGCTTGCTTGTCGATTTTTTACTTGCTGTTGCTCATTCTCATTTTCTTTTATCATACTTATCTTCTCGTTCGGTGTTGCGAATCTTGTTTCGAATTTGGTGCTGGATGTGTGGTTTATGTGTCTTCTGGTTGAAGGATGGGTAGTGGGTAGGAGGCATGCGTTTCAGGTTTTTTAAGCTTCGTGCTTAGTCGTATGTGTTTAGGGAGAGATTTGATGTTTGTGGCTATTGCTAGGACATTTAGAGACTGTAGGCCTAGGTTCCCGGTAGTCAGAATAGCTCTCGAATCCGTTGTGCCTTAAACTGACCGCTGACTGTCCTTCTTATTCATGGCGACTCTCAGGAATGTCTGACGCTGAATCCTCTTCTGTAAAATCCATAGAACCTCAACCTCATCTGGCTGAAGAATCTTTCTCGAGCTCGGGGGGACCCAGTGTAGAGGATTTGGATACTACCCCTACCCCTTCTGAAATAGAAAATGATACCTACCATCACAGAGTTCCCCGGAAAGACCCTGAGCCGGGAGAACTGGGCAGTTCGGCCTTAGATATGAACCAGCCTTCTAGAATAACTGAGGATACTCTGGCTGTGCTCCGTCAACAATATGAAATTCCCATAGATATAGCCCTGGAGGTCCCAGCCCCATATCAGTCAGCCTGACAAAGGCTCGATTGCCCTTCTCTTTGCCTTCTTCGAGTGTGGTCTTCGGTTGCCCATCCAACCATACTTTGCTGGGATGCTGGCCAGGTTGGAGATCGCCCACTGCCAGCTAAGCTTGAACAGTTGGAGAATCTTGGCCGGCTTGTACGTAATCTGGCATTGGGCAGGTCTTGGTGAGCCGACCTTTGAAGAGGTGAAGAGGTTGTACAAATTGAAGGCCAACCCAAAAACACACCATGGTTGGTATTACCTCTCCTCCTATGCCGATGTGCCTAACGTCGTCCTCAAACTCCCCAAACTCCAACAAAAACTTTAAAGACGCATGGTTCTGGGCCACGGGAGACTGGGGCCGAACCTGGCCGACATTTTCAGAGGAGACCGAAGTCCCAGACATCTTCAGGGCGGGAGGTTAGGAACCGATCCCTTAGTGTCTTTATTTCCCTCTCATTATGATATAATTCTAACTCCCAAATCCTTCTCAGCCTGTTGGATGGATCCTCCCAAGGTTTCTCATGGGGTCCGAAATCACATAATGTACGCCCGAAAATATGCCGACCACTGGAAGAAATTAGTCGATGGTGCGGCGTTGACGACGTCAGGCCTCATTCGAAGTGCACCCCCGCAGGCCCCGGGGCGGCTAGGTAGATTCTTACTGACCCTCTAACTGGTTGATGAGTGGTATTTATATCACTTATTCCCACTCATTTGACCTAATATTTTGTATAGTTTCTTGAGTTTTGTGAACGTTTTGATATGTTTTGTGTTATTTTGTAGATAAATAAAGTTTGGAAAGCATTGGAGGCAATTTGGGGCAAAAAAAGACAAAAAATGCGTCAACAGGGATATTTTGGTCTTAAGCGCGT
This sequence comes from Zanthoxylum bungeanum, assembly GCA_019454045.1. NCBI lineage: Eukaryota > Viridiplantae > Streptophyta > Magnoliopsida > Sapindales > Rutaceae > Zanthoxylum > Zanthoxylum bungeanum. The sequence continues at coordinate 28,594 of SKCR01006092.1, read as the reverse complement.
CGCGACGCTGAAGACTTCCGCGTCGCGACGTCTAAAATGCGCCGAACAGTGCTAACGTGCGCCAGGTCCACAAATCAGAATCTGAGAAAAGTTTGACTTTGCTAAAATGCGCCGTGACACGTGTCACCATCACAGCCGATCTGCTAACATGCGCCGTGCCACGTGTCAGCATCCTACGGTGCCGACAGTCATCATCGCCACGTGTGCCACGTGTCAGCCTACGTGTCTCCATGTCATCAGCCACGTCAGCAAGTCAACAAGTCAAAATTGCCACGTGTCGTGCCACATCATCATCAGCCAATCAGGAAGTGACACGTGTCGTAATTCTATGGTGCCGATAGTCTATTTCCCACGTGTCGCCACGTCGTCGCCACGTCACTGCCACGTCATCATCAATAATTGAGTATCTAATCATTATCTGACACGTAGCAGATAAGAATCTCAGCGACCAATCAGAAGCCGCCACGTGTCACAATATTTGAAGCCCAACCACTCTGCCACGTGTCACCTTATCAGCTTATCCAGAATCTTCAAACCGGCGAACCAGAGCGTGCCACATTGACAAATCTGGCGTAGCGACGCTGAGGACCTGGCGTCGCGACGCTGGATCCTACCGAGGCCTATAAATTGAGCTCGAGATTTCAGAATTCAGTGTACCTTCCTCTCTCTTAAATTCTTTCTAAAGAGAGAGTTTCTCTCTCTAGATTCTTTAGTTTTTAGTTTTTTATTTTATTTTTAGTTTTTAGTTTTGTAAATAATTTTAATTACGTTTTGTAATAATAGTAATTTAATTTTTACTTTTTACTTTTTACAGTTTTTACTATTTACCATGATGAGGTAACTTCCCCAGCTAGGGTGAAAGGTAATTCTTTTACTGTTACTATTTAGATTAATCTCCCTTAAAAATAATATATTCACTATTTAAAATATTGACTTAAAAGGGATACCGCCAGATTGGTCGGTTGATAATTCATTTTAATCTGGTTTAAACCTGACTAATAAAGGATATCGCCAGATTGGTCGGTTGGTAATTTAATTTTGATTCCGCCTTTATGGCTGGTTGGACTTAATTTGACTTAATCAGGTTACCGCCTATATGGCTGATTGGAGAAAGAATCACAAGTTTATATATTATTTTATGGGAGATATCTAAATTAGTAGTAGTAAAAGTAATTCCTTTTACCTTAGCATTTTATTTTATTTTACTTTTCAGTTTTACTTTATGTCTTTTACTTTTAAGTTGTTACTAGCCCTAGTTATGTGTTAGTTATCTGGGGTTGTGATGAATTCTAATATCACCGTTTTATAAGGGATTATTTTATAGTTTGGGTAATTTAAAGGTTTACTTATTAAGTCTTAAGCTTAATGCTTCTTGTTGTCTGATCACCAATAAGATTGATGTGGTAAATCTAAAATGAACTAGACATAGGGATTTTAGGTTTCAGCCTTAGACTTAATAGCCCACGATCTTCCTTGAGGATAGATAACCCTTTAATAGATTTCCTTACATGATAGGAATATACCTGTCGGGCGGGGGTAGCCTAATTGGAACTTAACTTAATGAATCCAGATAATTTGGTTGACATAGACATATGGTTCAATTGGGTTAAACTGGGTATTTGCGTCTGACCATCGACAGAGGCTTTTGCATAATTTAGTGTTCCAGGTTAGTAAACTGATTTATTACACAAACATAAAATAACCACTTTATCTTTTAAATGATATTAGAATGATTCACGACCCTAGATCTTTGTGTCTTTTGTTATTTTCCTTAGTATTTTCTTTTGTCTTTTTATTTATTTATTTTGTAAAACCACATTCAACCAATCAAACAATCATTCTCTTCTCCATTTAATTAGATATTTGTAAATAAATAGATTCAACAATTAATAACAACAGTAGGAATTAAGTCCTCGTGGGTCAATATTTTTATACTACTTGAACGATACGTGCGCTTGCGTTATACGTGTGTGTTTACGCCGGTCACTGGTCTCTTGTATGATTAACCCAAACACGAGTGAAGTGATCTGAATACTGAACTGACTATGTCTCTTGCCTTTTTATTTTGCAGGAATGTCGAGGCGGCCAAAATATCTTGACCAACTGGTTGGTGCAGCAAAGAGGACCGGTCCGGTCGAAGCTGGGTCTTCTCGGAACGGCCAACAGTTGCCGAGGCCAAAAGGAAAACCAAAGAGGTGGCCCAGCCGACTACTCAAGTCTCAATCTCCCCATCCAGGGTGCTCCCCACAACCCGACCCTCTAACTCTCCAAGGCTTGCTAGCAAATGAAGGCGGCTGATCGGGGCAGGAGAGGCCGAGCCGGTGGAAGAGGAAGAGGAAGAACATCCTCTGGTCCGGAGGCAGGCTACTCGGAGAGAGAGAAGAACTACATAGGCATCCTCCAAGAAAGGAAAATGCGTCGTGGTGCTCGGGGCATACGACCTTAGTGAAAAATCAAAGAGGCCACTTCTAACCTCGTGCCGGCATTTAATGAACTGGCCGACGTAATTCCTCTGGGGGAGATCCCAAAATATGAAGACATCTCTCCCGAGAATGTGGTTACAGAGTTTTGCTCCCAGATGGCCAAGGTAACAAACTTCTTGTTTCCGCCCTGTATCTTTACTTGGTTGCTGTTCTGACTTCCTCATTTCCTTCTTGCAGGCAAACTATCTTATGGCCAAAAACAAAGACCTGCTCATCAGTCTTCTATCCGAGGGAGGTCAATCGCATAGGCTTCAAGGCCAGATTACCGAGCAGGAGGCCACATTGACCAAAAATGCTGAAACAATAGAAACCTTGGAGAAGACCTTGGCCGAGGCCCTCTCACAGAATGATTCCCTCAGGACCACCTCTGCCCTGGCCAGGAAGAATGTGGAAACTACCAAGGCAGAGATGGAGAGAGGCATTGAGGAAACCAAAAGCCTGAGGTGGGAGGTGGTCAGCGCCGAATCCAAAGTCAAGAAATTAACTGAGGAAAGTGACTGGGCTCGAGAGGAGCTGAAGAAAAGGAAGCAGAGCTTGAGGATGAGTGGGTCGGTGACTGCGCCGAAATCATTATGTTGGTGGTGCCTAGCCTAGACATGGGGCCCATCTATGCGGCCATTCAGTTCTGTTAAAGGGAGCTCTCTAGAGAGGAGTTCCAGGAATGGCTCCCCCATCATCCGGAAGAAGTCCAGGATCCTGAGCCCATTTCAGCCGTACCAATATCCCCGAACCCTGAAGAGAATCAACCCGAGGCTCATGCTCCTACTCCCGAAGCCGAGATAGCCAACTGTAGGCACTGCATTTTTACATATAAGTCCCTATGATGAGTCTCATTTGGAGACACTACCTTTTAAGTCACGGAAGTCGCGGGAAACAGACGTCGGAAGGGGAAATTCAGAATAGGCATGTCATCAGATTCATTTCACAAATTCACTATTTCCGTTCGTGCTGCGTTCGTTACTTCGTTGAACGTCAAACAGATTGTGGGCGTTCATGTAGCGTTCGAAGAGGCGTTCGAACGGTGTCGGTATTTTTGGTTTTGCTGCTAGCCTCACACCCAAGCCCAATTAGCCCACAAAAGCCCATAAAACACATCCAAATTAATAAAACACATATTTAACACATTGTGAAATTAATAAAATCTAAAAATCACATACCAAATTAAAATAAATATCAAATAAAATCATGCCTAATTAAAATCAATCAACAAATATTATATGCCTAAACAAAACAAATTAAATATATCATTTCCTAATCTAGCCAAGACATGTCCCCCAATCAAATATTAGACTTTCCTTGTGAGACACCAATTGATTCCTTCATTTTCAAACAAGGAGAAACCCTAGCTCTTTGCATATAAAAGAAACCCAAAACCAAGACACTTCCCCCTAGCACATTGATACAAACCACAAAAATTCTGCAAGGCATTGACACCCTAGCTCATTCACACAGAAAACTCCTAGTTCATTCACACAAGAAACACCCAAGCTCATTGACACAACTCTCCTTCACTCTCAATAACCGAAAATCACAAACCAAAGAACCCCCATTGCCTTGACCAAAACACATCCCGAATAGCCTCATTTACCTCACCAAAACAGTCCCCAAACCACACCATAACAGCAGCCCAAACCACACCCAAAACAGTCCCCAAATACACCAAGAACAGTAGCCTAAATACAGTAACGTAGTGACCAGAAAACGTCACCGAAAGAACATCAAAATAAAGTAAAAACAGCAGCAAAACAGGGAGAACGATGACTCAAAACAGTGAGACAACGAACGAGAGCAGTGAACCAGTGAACCAGAGGAGTTGCGGAGTGTTAGCCCTTTCGACAATCGTGTACCGTACCTCCGAGATGTGATTTAAAAGGTTAGACCTGAGGGTACTTTTTTCTATTTATTGTCATTCATTTTCTTTAATTTTTTTATTCGCATGAGAGTCATTTGTGGATGCATGTTGTGGCTTTGAATAAAATGGAAAATATGTCGCCTCTTGTGGTATATAAGATGGAAACCCGGACATAAATTTCATAGCCGATTCCGAATGGACGGTAGTATGATCTGTACTCGGGATACAACTCCACGTACCACTTGAGTAAACGGCGCATATTTCATTTTATGTTGTTATGATTTGTTTACTATTCGCTACTTGATTTTTGCATGTTATTGGTTTATGTAATGATGCGATAAAGCGCATGGGCTTAGTAAGTGCGATTAAAGGTCCTCTATTTTGAGAGGTTAAAATCCTTTACCACGATGCTTTGCCGCGCCGGATGATGTATATTCGGTTGAATGTGAGATATGTTCAATCGGGTATACGAAGTCCGATATTGTTGTCTTTATTTCTTATATGCATCGTGTTATTAGCGTATGGGCTTAGTAAGTGCGATTAAAGGTCCTCTAGTTTGAGAGGTTAAAATCATTTACCACGATGCTTTGCCGCGCCGGATAATGTCTATTCGATTGGATGTGAAATATGTTCAATCGGATACACGAAGTCCAATATCATTGTCTTCACCTTTTTATATAAGTATTGTGTTATTTGCGCATGGGCTTAGTAAGTGCGATTAAAGGTCCTTTATTTTGAGAGGTTAAAATCCTTTACCACGATGTTTTGCCGTGCCTTTTAGCCCATCATTATTTATTAGCTGTCGTCTATTCATCCGTTCATGTAAGTGTCATGTTGTTTACTGTATTTTGGAGGTCACTGCTGTGACCCCGTTCGAACGCGTTTCAGAACGCCGCACAAACGCATGTTTTCTGTCTCATCTCGTTCGAACGCGTTTACGAACGCAACTCGAAAGCGCATGCATTTTACCTTATCATGCATCGGGTCTCATTTCCGTTCGAACGCGTTTCTGAACGCCATACGAACGTGAGCATTCCGTTTCATTTCTGTTCGAACGCGTTTACGAACGCTACTCGAACGCGAACCTTCTGTTTACCGTTCGAACGCGGATACGAACGCCTACGGTAAACAGGTCATCTTCCATCACATCTCAAGCATGGTTACTCATTTTTTCATTTCCCTTTTTGATTACTCATGTTCTCGCACTTAGTTATTCATTGTGTTCACAAGGTTACATGTTCGTTTCCATGATGCATGTTTGCACGATAGTTACCTAATTATGCTTCCGCATTCATCCATTCATCATGTTCATGAAGTTATATGCTTGCCATTACTTCAATTTGCTTTCATGCGTGATTATACAATTATTATCTACTGGCATGCCCATGATCGAATGTGATATGCTTATGACATTGTATGCTAGCTGTATTTATCTTTATGCATGCAAATTAGGACATAGATTATATGCAAATAGGTTGTATGCAAATATGAAAATGTGTTACATGTGAACCTAGATGAACTTTTGATGTATGCATGCGAACTTAGGAGTAAATTATCCTTGGAAATAAATGTTGCTTAGGCTTGGTTGAATTATTGCACAAATCATTTTTATTACAAGTGGCATAAGTAAGGGACCATTCCGAACCCAACGGTTTGAGGTATTCCCTTGCGAGGGTGAGTGCGGCCTTAAACTATTTTCCCGGTTCACACCGGGTGGCGACTCCATTATTCTCCGGTTTAGTCCCCCGCGGGCTACTCCGTACTCCCAACCGGGCCGCGAGCTCGGGACAGCATGCGTCGCCCAGTTTCTGTTTCCCACAGTCTGGCGACTCCACTGGGGATAGAGAATTGGCCCCGAAATAATGTCTTGTAATATTATAATTTGTGCTTTAATTAAGTGTGTCTACTGTGGGTTAAAATGGGTTTAATCAAAGTCATTTTTAAGGCCGGGTAATGGTTTGATGTCTTCCCTCATTCACTACCTTTCTATAAGGAAAAGCTGTGAAGCCACATAGATAATCATTTACTCGTAGCCTGTTGTGATGGACTAATTTGGAGGACTCGTTATTTATTCCTGTCACCAAGCGATAAGAGCCTAAGAGGCTAGGGTACTTGTGGGAACACATGATCTGGGGTGACGCATGCTGTCCCGGGCTCGCGGCCCGTCGGGAGTACGAAGTAGCCACAGGGGACTAAACCGGAGAATAATGGGGTCGCCACCCGGTGTGAACCGGGAAAATGAGATTTAAGGCCGCACTCACCCCTCGCAAGGGAAGACCTCAAACCGTTGGGTTCGGAATGGTCCTTTACTTATGTCACTTGTAATGAAAGGATTTGTGTAATAATTTAATCGGCCTAAGCAACGTTTATTTCCAAGGACAATTATGCTTCTATGTTCACATCCATGAAAGTAATCATCATAACGGCAAACATGCAATAGCACACTGCAATCTCATGAACATGCTTCGATCATATAATACGGAAAACAAAGAACAACCTAAACATAATGCAAATTCCAAACGCAAAACAAAATGATTAATCATGCTTGAAAATAAACAACCAAATAGGCTAAATCATGCCTAAGAACCAAGTAACATACTAATGACCTAATCATGCTTGAGTACTATCTCATGAACCTATTAACCAAATAACATGCTAACAGCCTAATCATGCTTGAATATCATCCCAAGAACACATAGAATGGATAAATGCAGGAATACAAATAATATGATTGGCTACATAATACAAGAAAGATCAACCAAGAGGCAATTATGCGTGAATATGATAAGACAGACTCAGTTCAGTGTGTGCGCATTCGTGTAGCGTTCGTAAACGTGTTCGAACGGTAAACAGAAGGTTCGCGTTCGTGTGGCGTTTGATAACGCGTTCGAACGGAAATGAAACAGAATGCTCACGTTCGTATGGCGTTTGTTAACGCGTTCGAACAGAAATGAAACAGAATGCTCACGTTCGTATGGCTTTCGTGAACGCGTTCGAACGGAAATGAGACCTGATGCATGATAAGGCAAAATGCATGCGCGTTCGAGTTGCGTTCGTAAACGCATTCGAACGGGAACATACCTGATGCATGAAATGGGACGCAATACATAAACAACAAAATAAAGGGGCGCGGCGAAGTACTGCCGTAAAGGTGGCCTTTTGGGGCTCTTGGTCTCTCAAAGAGAGGACCTTTAGACCAACATACTAAGCCCATGCGCTCGATCGCATCATACATACAAAATAAAGCCAATCATATCAAAACCAAGTATGCCCGATTGAACACATCTTACATCCAATCCGAACACACATCAATCGGCGCGGCAAAGCATCGTGGTAAAGGGTTTTAACCCCTCCCCATAAGGGATCTTTCATTCCACTTACTAAGCCCATGCGCTTGATTGAACCATGCATAAAAAGATAAAGACAATCATATCAAACTAAGTATGCCCGATTGAACGTATCTTGCATCCAACCGAACATACATCAACCGGCGCGGCAAAGCATCGTGGTAAATGGCTTTAACCCTCCCCATAGGGGATCTTTCATTCCACTTACTAATCCCATGCGCTCGATTGATTCATGCATAAATAAACAACATACAGAATTCAAGTAACGAAAAATAAACAAAAGCAACACAAAATAAAAGAGGGTACCGTTTACTCAAGCGGTACGTGGAGTTGTGTCCCGAGTACAGATCATATTACCGTCCATTCGGAATCGGCTATGAAATTTATGTCCGGGTTTCCATCCGATATACCGCGAGAGTTGATACATCTCTCATTCATCCAATACCCACAACACACATCATACACAAACGATACTTAACGAATAAGTGAAATACGATCAAAATAAATAACAAAAATCAAATAAAGATGATTGTGAAAAGTACCATCAGGTCTAACCTTTTAAGCCGTCTCTCGGACTCGCGTTTCACGAAGATCGGAAGGGGTAAAGCTCCGCAACTTTTCTGGTTCACTGGTTTGCCTTTTCCTTCGCTGTTTTGCCGCTCAAGCTACTGTTTCGAGTCCGTTTTACTGCTGTTTCCTTGTGGTTTCGCTGCCGTTTCCTCTGTATCTCTTGCTTACTATTTTTGGGTGTGTTCTTCCTGTAATTTTCCTGTGTGTTCTGTATCTTATGTGTATGAGCTAGCTAGCTAGGGTTGAGAAGGTTGGTGAATGGTTCTTTTTATAGGCAAATGGTTAGGTTTGACAAGGAAAGAGATTTGATTTGGTGTTGGATAAGGGAATGATTAGATTGAGGGGGGACAAATCTTGGCTAGATAGGGAAGATTGAATATTTAGTTTATGTTGATTAGGCATACAATATTTTAAGTTTGGGAATAATATATTGGTTGATTGATTTTAACTTGGTATGATTATATTTGATTGGTTTAGATTAGGTATGATATCTTTTAATTTGGTATGTGATTTTTAGATTTGTTTTGATTTCACCATGTGATAAATATGTGTTTTAAGTGGGCTTGGGCGTGTGGGCCAAGGCTTGGGCGAATTGGGCTTGATGTGAGGCTAGCAGCAAAACCAGAATTACCGACACCGTTCGAACGCCTCCTCGAACGCGGCACGAACGCCTGCAATCTGTTTACCGTTTGAACGCATATATGAACGCAGCACGAACAAAAACAGTGAACCTTGTTTATTCTGAATTTCCCCTTCCGATGTCCGTTTTCCGTGACCTCCGTGACTTAAAAGGTAGTGTCTCCAAAATGAGACTCATCATAGGGACTTATGTGTAAAAATGCAGTGCCTACAGTCGCCCCCACTTTGATGGGACTTGTGTAATGTGCAACAGTGACAATCCTATCAAAGTTATGCAATGCATTTTCACTTACCTGGCTCGCCAACTGCCACTTGACTTTCCACGTGTTGAGTTGATTTAGGTAGTGAGGTGCTGCGACCCATGGTTCATTCCCGAACTGTGTTGTGATGTGGTCCATTCTCGAACCGTTGCCGTAAGGTGGTCCATTCCCGAACCGTTACTGTGAGGTATCAATTCCCGAACTGTTACTGTAAGGTGGTCCATTCCCGAACCGTTACTGTGAGGTGTCCATTCCCGAACTGTTACTGTAAGGTGGTCCATTCCCGAATCGTTACTGTGAGTTGGTCCATTCCCGAACTGTTACTGTAAGGTGGTCTATTCCCGAACCGTTACTGTGAGTTGGTCTATTCCCGAACCGTTACTGTGAGGTGTTCATTCCCAAACTGTTATCGTGAGGTGTTCATTCCCGAACTGTTATCGCGAGGTGGTCCATTCCCGAACCGTTACTGTGAGGTGTCCATTCCCGAACTGTTATTGTGAGGTGGTCCATTCCCAAACCGTTATGGTGAGGTGGTTCATTCCCGAACCGTGTTTCCATTCTTGGAGTGCCATTCCCGGCTTGTTCATTCTCGAACTGTGTTTCCATTCTTGGAGTGCCATTCTCGGCCTGTTCATTCTTGAACTCTGTTCCCATTCTTGGAGTGCCATTCCCGGCTTGTTCATTCTCGAACTGCGTTTCCATTCTTGGAGTGTCATTCCCGGCTTGTTCATTCTCGAACTGTGTTTCCATTCTTGGAGTGCCATTCTCGGCCTGTTCATTCTTGAACTTTGTTCCCATTCTTGGAGTGCCATTCCCGGCTTGTTCATTCTCGAACTGTGTTTCCATTCTTGGAGTGCCATTCCCGGTTAAACTGATACTGATGCTGGTGTGGGCCTGGCCCCTGAACTGATACTGATATGGGCCTCGGCCCTGGGACTCATCCCCAAACTGATACTAATGTAGGCCTCGGCCCTGGACTCGTCCCCAAACTAATGCTGATGTGGGCCTCGGCCCTAACTGCTACTGATATGGGCTTCGCCCCCAGACTGATACTGCTGATATGGGCCTCGCCCATGTGATTCATTCCTGAAGACCGCTGACATTGTACTGTTACTGCTTCTGGTTGGCTTGCATTCGGCGCTTTTTTTTTCTCATTCGAAACCTGTTATTACAAAACAGAACAAACACGAAAGGATGCAAAATGCGTTACGTGTATGCATGCATGAATGTTCCTATCCCGTCGGGTTAGGTCTTCCTTCAATTCTCTTGGTGACTGCTTAGCTTTCTCTTCCTCAGACAAGCTACTTCTTCAATCTGTCTACGTTGATCGGCTCGGCGAACTAATTCCCTTCCAAGTCTGATATTTTCACTGGCTCTATTTCCCAATTTCTGAATGTCTATCTTATCTTTTCTGTTTGCTTATTTCGAAGGTTCCCCGTGTTCATCACTGGATTCCATAGTACCAAGGTTGAATACTTTTCTCAAATATACTCATATTGCAGAAGAGTTTCAGCGAAATGAACGTCTTTATTATTGTTGAGGAAAAGAGTTCGAACAAGTAACAAAATCAATGTCATTTAAAAAAACTGGATCAAATAGACTAGGAGTAACATCTCCATCATCCGCAGCACTGCCTTCTTCCTCGGCCTATGGTTCTTCACTGTCATCCATGTAAGGAGCTTGGTGGTTGAGGGTTTCTTTTCATGGGTTGGGTATTTTATGGGAATCTATGAGATCTTGAATTTCATGCCTGAGGCGGGTGCAGTTGTCGGTGTCATGGCCATGTAGCTGGTGGAAGTGACAATAAAGGTTCACATTTATGTGTGGTGGTGGGGGGTACGGAAGTGGCTTGCCTTCTAAGGGTTTCAAGATTCATTGTCCCTGTAACTTTTCAAATACCTTCGACAAAGGTCTACCAAGGTTGGAGAATTGCCGGTTCCTGATGGCAAGCAACCTCGACAGTAGCGGGCTTAGTCTCAGAATACCCCCCAAAAGTCCGCCTATTCTGGCAATAGGACTTTCTGTTTTCAGCCTCCTCTTCCTCAATATCCATGACAGTTTCCCTCAACTGTCGAAAATCAGAAATCATCGAAGTCATCCTCCTCAGCTTACTATAAATAGAGGGCTTGGTGCCCTTGATGATCATTTTGATTTGGTCCTTCTCAGAGGGCCGAGTCTGCATTTTCAGAAGCTGGTTTCTCCAGCGGTCTACATACTCCTTGAAGCTTTCTTCCGGCTTCTGCTTAGTGTTCTCCAAATCACGGAGTGACAAGTCAATTTCTAAGTCTGTAACATACTGCTTCAGAAAAGCATCAGCTAGTTCCTTCCAATCTTCATTAACATTCTTCTCAAGGCTATGATACCAAACCACAGGTGCTCCCTCGAGTGACATCCCAAACATCTTTTGGACTTGGCGCTGTGATAGGCCCATTGAACTCATGACTGAGACATATTGATGCAGATGGACCCTCGGGTCTCCGTTCCCATTAAACTTGGCCATGTCGGGGATTTTAAACTGAGCTGGCAGCTGTTCTCCGAAGGTCATTGCCTCATAATCTAGCAAATCCTCGTTCTTACCCCTTATTTTGCGGGTAACTGTTTCAACCTGATCCCGAAGCTTCTGAAATTCTGCCTGAGACCCAATCACCCTGCCTGTTGCATATTCTGCCATGTCATCATCAAAAGTGGGGACATCATCCTCCAACCCATCCGAAGGCTCATCATGCCTCACATTCTCAGAATTTCCCCCGGCACGGGGCACAACCATATTTGTCATGGAAGTAGTCAAGGCTTGCAATTGTTCAGTAATCTTGGCGAAGCCATTTTCCAACTGATCTATCTGGGATACCTCAATATCTGATTCACTCATGTCTGTTCTCAGTATTTTGGTGAGTCTTCCCTCTTTTCTAACCCAACGGGAATCTATGATGGCTTTCAGAACACAAGGGTTAACATGATGTATGTATGCACGGGGTGCATGAGATGCATGTAACATATATAACATACTAAATCACTTAAAATTCTCAAACAAATCGGCCCGTTATCATTTTAGAATCTTTCGGGCTAATCGTCAAAGGAGTGAACCCATCCCAGTTTAAATGGCCCAATGAGTTCACATCTCATGACAAAGTGCCCGACTAAACCCAAATGATAACGTTCCGAACACAATCACAAAGTGGCCCATCAATCACTTAGAAGCCTTTGGCCCAATAGTCATGAAATACGTTATTGTCCCAGTTTAAATGGCCCAACAAGCCCATATCCCATGACAAATGGTCCAAATGGATTCAAACGACGATGTTCCCAAACACAAGCATAGAAGAAAGATGATGCAAACATGACATAATAATTTCTACAATAATGGCCTATCAACATTTCAAAAGCTTTTGGCCTAATAGTCATAAGGTGCGAACTTGCCCCAGTTTAAATGGCCCAGCAAGCCCGCATTTCTGACAATAGTCCAACTGCATCCAAATGAGGATGGTCCACAAGCACATATTCAAGGAAATAATTGTTACTTTAGCCAACCCGATCTATAGGTGGGTTAGTAAGAGTATAGACAAAGGCTCTCACCGGCGAAGGATGGCCCACAACTAGGTCTCCCCACTCAAGGGTTCGAGCAACCAAGTGAGCGCACCCTTTTTTATACACTAAGGTACGTGCCAATGAGCTATGGTGTGTGACGGACTGTCAAATGTATTTCCCGTTGTAGATTCCCCAGAGGAAAGGTGGAGCGAGGCTCACTTAAATACCCAAGCCTCTTAGGCTCTTATCGCTTGTTGTCAGGAATAAACAACGAGTCCTCCAAATTAGTCCATCACAATAGGCTACGAGTAGATGGCTATCTAGGTGCCTTCACAGCTTTTCCTTCTAGAAAGGTAGTGAATGAAGGAAGACACCAAACCATTACCTAGCCTCAAAATGCCTTTGATTAAACCCTCACTTTATCCACTATAGACACGGTCAATTAAAACATAAATCCAAACATCACAAGTCAATATTTCGGGGCCGATTCTCTATCCCCAGTGGAGTCGCCAGACTGTGGGAACACAGGATCTGGGGCGACGCATGCTGTCCCGGGCTCGCGGCCCGGTCGGGAGTACGGAGTAGCCACGGGGGACTAAACCGGAGAATAATGAAGTCGCCACCCGGTGTGAACCGGGAAAATGAGATTTAAGGCCGCACTCACCCCTTGCAAGGGAAGACCTCAAACCGTTGGGTTCGGAATGGTCATTTACTTATGTCACTTGTAATGAAAGGATTTGTGTAATAATTTAATCAGGCCTAAGCAACGTTTATTTCCAAGGACAATTATGCTTCTATGTTCACATGCATGAAAGTAATCATCATAACGGCAAACATGCAATAGCACACGGCAATCTCATGAACATGCTTCGATCATATAATACGGAAAACAAAGAACAACCTAAACATAATGCAAATTCCAAACGCAAAACAAAATGATTAATCATGCTTGAAAATAAACAACCAAATAGGCTAAATCATGCCTAAGAACCAAGTAACATACTAATGACCTAATCATGCTTGAGTACTATCTCATGAACCTATTAACCAAATAACATGCTAACAGCCTAATCATGCTTGAATATCATCCCAAACATATAGAATGGATAAATGCAGAAATACAAATAATATGATTGGCTACATAATACAAGAAAGATCAACCAAGAGGCAATTATGCGTGAATATGATAAGACAGACTCAGTTCAGTGTGTGCGCATTCGTGTAGCGTTCGTAAACACGTTCGAACGGTAAACAGAAGGTTCGCGTTCGTGTGGCGTTTGATAACGCGTTCGAACGGAAATGAAACAGAATGCTCATGTTCGTATGGCGTTTGTTAACGCGTTCGAACATAAATGAAACAGAATGCTCACGTTCGTATGGCGTTCGTGAACGCGTTCGAACGGAAATGAGACCTGATGTATGATAAGGCAAAATGCATGCGCGTTCGAGTTGCGTTCGTAAACGCATTCGAACGGGAACATACCTGATGCATGAAATGGGACGCAATACATAAACAACAAAATAAAGGGGCGCGGCGAAGTACTGCCGTAAAGGTGGCCTTTTGGGGCTCTTGGTCTCTCAAAGAGAGGACCTTTAGACCAACATACTAAGCCCATGCGCTCGATCGCATCATACATACAAAATAAAGCCAATCATATAAAAACCAAGTATGCCCGATTGAACACATCTTACATCCAATCCGAACACACATTAACCGGCGCGGCAAAGCATCGTGGTAAAGGGTTTTAACCCCTCCCCATAAGGGATCTTTCATTCCACTTACTAAGCCCATGCGCTTGATTGAACCATGCATAAAAAGATAAAGACAATCATATCAAACTAAGTATGCCCGATTGAACGTATCTTGCATCCAACCGAACATACATCAACCGGCGCGGCAAAGCATCGTGGTAAATGGCTTTAACCCTCCCCATAGGGGATCTTTCATTCCACTTACTAATCTCATGCGCTCGATTGATTCATGCATAAATAAACAACATACAGAATTCAAGTAACGAAAAATAAACAAAAGCAACACAAAACAAAAGAGGGTGCCGTTTACTCAAGCGGTACGTGGAGTTGTGTCCCGAGTACAGATCATATTACCGTCCATTCGGAATCGGCTATGAAATTTATGTCCGGGTTTCCATCGATATACCGCGAGAGTTGACACATCTCTCATTCATCCAATACCCACAACACACATCATACACAAACGATATTTAACGAATAAGTGAAATACGATCAAAATAAATAACAAAAATCAAATAAAGATGAGTGTGAAAAGTACCATCAGGTCTAACCTTTTAAGCCGTCTCTCGGACTCGCGTTTCACGAAGATCGGAAGGGGTAAAGCTCCGCACTTTTTCTGGTTCACTGGTTTGCCTTTTCCTTCGCTGTTTTGCCGCTCAAGCTACTGTTTCGAGTCCGTTTTACTGCTGTTTCCTTGTGGTTTCGCTGCCGTTTCCTCTGTATCTCTTGCTTACTATTTTTGGGTGTGTCTTCCTGTAATTTTCCTGTGTGTTCTGTATCTTATGTGTATGAGCTAGCTAGCTAGGGTTGAGAAGGTTGGTGAATGGTTCTTTTTATAGGCAAATGGTTAGGTTTGACAAGGAAAGAGATTTGATTTGGTGTTGGATAAGGGAAGGATTAGATTGAGGGGGGACAAATCTTGGCTAGATAGGGAAGATTGAATATTTAGTTTATGTTGATTAGGCATACAATATTTTAAGTTTGGGAATAATATATTGGTTGATTGATTTTAACTTGGTATGATTATATTTGATTGTTTAGATTAGGTATGATATCTTTTTAATTTGGTATGTGATTTTTAGATTTGTTTTGATTTCACCATGTGTTAAATATGTGTTTTAAGTGGGCTTGGGCGTGTGGGCCAAGGCTTGGGCGAATTGGGCTTGATGTGAGGCTAGCAGCAAAACCAGAATTACCGACACCGTTCGAACGCCTCCTCGAACGCGGCACGAACGCCTGCAATCTGTTTACCGTTCGAACGCATATATGAACGCAGCACGAACAAAAACAGTGAACCTTGTTTATTCTGAATTTCCCCTTCCGATGTCCGTTTTCCGTGACCTCCGTGACTTAAAAGGTAGTGTCTCCAAAATGAGACTCATCATAGGGACTTATGTGTAAAAATGCAGTGCCTACAGTACTTAAGAGAGCCTCACTCCACCCTCCATCTGGAGAATCTACAATGGGAAATCCATCTGTCAGTCAGTCACACACCATGACTCGTTGGCACGTACTGTAATGTATAAAAAAGGTGCGCTCACTTGGTCGCTCGAACCCTTGAGTGGGGAGACCTAGTTGTGGGTAATCGTTCGCCAGCGAGAGTCTTTGTCTACACTCCCACAAACCCACACGTAGACCGGGTTTGTATGGCCTATAGCAACTATTTCCTTGTGCTTGTGGACCATCCTCATTTGGATGCAGTTGGACTTCTTGTCAGAAATGCGAACTTGTTGGGCCATTTAAACTAGGACGAGTTTGTATCATATGACAATTGGGCCAAAAGCTTCTGAAATGTTGACGGGCCACTCTGTAGAAATTATTTATGTATACTTGTGTTTAGGAACGTTGTCGTTTGGATCTAGTCGGACCTTTTGTCATGAGGTATGGGCTTGTTGGGCCATTTAAACTGGGACAAGAACATATATTGTGATGATTGGGCTAAAAGTTTCTAAAACGCCAATGGGCCATTATGTGTTTGTATTTAGGAACATTATCATTTGAATACGGTTGGACTTCTTGCCATGAGATGTGAACTTGTTGGGCCATTTAAACTGGGACGAGTTCACTCCTATGACAGTTAGCCCAAAAGCTTCTAAAATGATTATGGGTCGATTTGCATGAAAATTTTAATGAGTTGATATATTCCTTGTATCACATGCATCTCATTCATCTCATGCATACATATATCATGTTAACACCCTCTATGTCTAAAAGATATCATAGAGTCCCGTTGGGTTATCGAAGAGGGAAGACTCACTATAAGACTGGTAACAGATATGAGTACATCCGATAACGAGATATCTCGCATGGACCAACTGGAGAATGGTTTCGCCAAAATTACCGAACATTTGCAAGCCTTGACTACTGCCATGGCAAATATGGCTGTGCCCCGTGCTGGGGGAAATTCTGAGAATGTGAGGCGTGAGGAGCCTCTGAACGGGTTGGGGGATGATATCCCCGCTTTTGATGATGACATGGCAGAATATGCAACATGCAGAGTGATTGGGTCTCAGGCCGAGATACAGAAACTCCGTGACCAGGTAGAGTCCGTTACCCGTAAGATGAAGGGTAATGACGAAGACTTATTGGATTATGAGGCGTTGACCTTCGAAGAACAGCTGCCAGCTCAGTTCAAGATGCCTGATATGGCTAAGTTCAACGGAAATGGGGACCCAAGGGTCCATATGCGGTAATGTCTGAATGATGAGTTCAGTGGACCTATCACAGCGCCAAGTCCAAAAGATGTTTGTGATGTCACTCGAGGGAGCACATGTAGTATGGTATCACAGCCTTGAGAAAAAGGTTAAAGAATATTGGAAGGAACTGGCAGATGCATTTATGAAACAGTATGTTACAGACTTGGAGATTGATTTGTCACTCCGTGATTTGGAGAACACTAAGCAGAAGCCGGAAGAAAGCTTCAAGGAGTATGTAGACCGCTGGAGAAGCCAGCTTCTGAAAATGCATACTCGGCTTTCGGAGAAGGACCAAATAAAGATGATCATCAAAGGTACCAAGCCTTCCATCTATGGCAAATTGAGGAGGATGACCTCCATGATTGCAGATTTTCGACAGCTGAGGGAGACTGTCATGGACATCGAAGAAGAAGAAGCAGAAAATAGAAAGTTCTATGGCCAGAATAGAAGGACTTTTGAGGGACATTCTGAGACCAAGCCCACTACTACCGAGGTTGCTGCCATCAGGAACCGGCATTTCTCTAACCTATGGAAGCCTTTATCTAAGGTGCTTGAGAAGCTGAAGGCACAAGGACTCCTAAAACCCTTAGAGCCTAAACCACTTCCAGATCCTATACCACCCAACCTTGACCTAAGCCTATATTGTCACTTCCATCATATGAGAGGCCATGAAACTGACAGTTGCACTCGCCTTAGGCATGAAATCCAAAACCTCATTGATGCCCATAAAATACCCGATCCTGAGAAAGAACAACCCAACACACATCAGAACCCCCTACCAAATTATCACTATGTTCCCCCACCCACTTACATGATCAACTCCGGCCTGCCCGAAAGCTTTGTCCTCCAAACTCTCAACCACCCAGTTTCTTCCATGAGGATAGAGGATGACAACAGTGAATAATAATAAAGACATCCATTTCACCTACTTGCCTGAGTCCTTCCCTTTCAACCTGTAACATAAGTATATTTGAGAAAAATATTCAACCCTGATACCATGATATTCAGCGACACTCAGAACACGGGGGATTCCCGAGAGAAGCAAGCAGAAAGACATGATAACCATTCAGAAATTGGGAAATGGGGCAGTGAGACTGTCGGGTTTAGAAGGGAATGAGTTCACCAAGCCGATCAATGTAGACAGATTGAAGCGGTACTTTGCCAGAGGAAGAGAATACCGAGCAGTCACCAAGGGAATTGACAGAGAACCTAACCCAACGGGATATGAAACTCATTCGTGCATACATGCATACACGTAACGTATTTTGCATTCCTTTTTGTGTTTGTTTTGTTTTGTATTTACAGGTTTCAACGAAGGAAAAGAGAAAGCGTCAAATGCAAGCCAATCAGAAGCAGCAATAGTACATTACATCAGTTTCAGGAATGAATCAGTATCAGTTTGAGGCGAGGCCCATATCAGTATCAGTCTGGGGGCGAGGCCCATATCAGTATCAGTCTAGGGCTGAGGCCCATATCATTATCAGTTTGGGGCGAGGCCCATATCAGTATCAGTTTGGGGCGAGGCCCATATCAGTATCAGTCTGGGGCTGAGGCCCATATCAGTATCAGTCTGGGGCGAGGCCCATATCAGTATCAGTTTGGGGCGAGGCCCATATCAGTATCAGTCTAGAGGCGAGGCCCATATCAGTATCAGTATGGGGCGAGGCCCATATCGGTATCAGTTGGAGGCCCATATCAGTATCAGTTGGAGGTGAGACCCGTATCAGTATCAGTTTGGGGTCGAGGCCCGCACCAGCATCAGTTTGGGGATGAGTCCCAGGGCCGAAGCCCGTATCAGCATTAATTTGGGGATGAGTCCCAGGGCCGAGGCCCGCATCAGTGTCAGTTTAGGGATGAGTCCCGAGGGTCGATGCCCATAGCAGTATCAGTTTAGAGGCGAGGCCCACATCCGTATCGGTTTGGGGGTGAGGCACACATCAGCATCATGCATCCATACATACATGCATACATATCACATACATACAATTTTTGTTTTGTATTCGCAGGATTGTAGCGGCAAAGACCACCTCATCAAGTAACGGTTCAAAAATGAGCCACATTCTCGGACAGCACCATTCATAAATGGAGCACACACAACAGATGCCGAAAATGGCGTTCCAAAATGGAGCACACACAGCAGATGCCGAAAATGGCGTTCCAAAATGGAGCACACACAGCAGATGCCGAAAATGGCGTTCCAAAATGGAGCACACACAGCAGATGCCGAAAATGGCGTTCCAAAATGGAGCACACACAGCAAATGCCGAAAATGGCGTTCCAAAATGGAGCACACACAACAGATGCCGAAAATGGAGTTCCAAAATGAAACACACACAACAAATGCCGAAAATGGTGTTCCAAAATGGAGCACACACAGCAGATGCCGAAAATGGCGTTCCAAAATGGAGCACACACAGCAAAGGCCGAAAATGGCGTTCCAAAATGGAGCACACACAGCAAATGCCGAAAATGGGGTTCCAAAATGGAGCACACACAACAGATGCCGAAAATGGCGCTCCAAAATGGAGCACACACAACAGATGCCGAAAATGGCGCTCCAAAACGGAGCACACACAACAGATGCCAAAAATGGCGCTCCAAAAAATATAGCACGGTTCGGGAATGAACCAGGCGTTGCAACACCTCACCACCAAATCAACTCAACTCAACACATGGCAAGTCAAGTGGCAGCTGTCGAGCCAGGTAAGTGAAAATGCATTGCATAACTTTGATAGGATTGTCACTGTTACACATTACACAAGTCCTATCAAAGTGGGGGCGACTGTAGGCACTGTATTTTTGCATATAAGTCCCTATGATGAGTCTCATTTGGAGACACTACCTTTTAAGTCACGGAAGTCGCGGGAAACGGACATCGGAAGGGGAAATTCAAAATAGGCATGTCATCAGATTCATTTCACAAATTCACTGTTTTCGTTCTTGCTGCGTTCGTTACTTCGTTCGAACGTCAAACAGATTGCGGGCGTTCGTGTAGCGTTCGAAGAGGCGTTCGAACGGTGTCAGTATTTCTGGTTTTACTGCTAGCCTCACACCCAAGCCCAATTAGCCCACCAAAGACCATAAAACACATCCAAATTAATAAAACACATATTTAACACATGGTGAAATTAAATAAAATCTAAAAATCACATACCAAATTAAAATAAATATCAAATAAAATCATGCCTAATTAAAATCAATCAACAAATATTATATGCCTAAACAAAACAAATTAAATATATCATATTCCTAATCTAGCCAAGACATGTCCCCCAATCAAATATTAGACTTTCCTTGTGAGACACCAATTGATTCCTTCCTTTTCAAACAAGGAGAAACCCTAGCTCTTTGCCTATAAAAGAAACCCAAAACCAAGACACTTCCCTCCTAGCACATTGATACAAACCACAAAAATTCTGCAAGGCATTGACACCCTAGCTCATTCACACAGAAAACTCATAGTTCATTCACACAAGAAACACCCAAGCTCATTGACACAACTCTCCCTCACTCTCAATAATCGAAAATCACAAACCAAATAACCCCCATCGCCTTGACCAAAACACATCCCGAATAGCCCCATTTACCTCACCAAAATAGTCCCCAAACCACACCATAACAGCAGCCCAAACCACACCTAAAACAGTCCCCAAATACACCAAGAACAGTAGCCTAAATACAGTAATGTAGTGACCAGAAAACGTCACCGAAAAAACAACGAAATACAGTAAAAACAGCAGCAAAACAGGGAGAACGACAACTCAAAACAGTGAGACAACAAACGAGAGCAGTGAACCAGTGAACCGGAGGAGTTGCGGAGTGTTAGCCCTTCCGACGATCGTGTACCGTTAATCCGAGAGGTGATTTAAAAGGTTAGACCTGAGGGCATTTTTTTCTATTTATTGTCATTCGTTTTTTTTAATTGTTTTATTCGCATGAGAGTCGTTTGTGGATGCATGTTGTGGCTTTGAATAAAATGGAAAATGTGTCGCCTTTTGTGGTATATAAGATGGAAACCCGGACATAAATTTCATAGCCGATTCTGAATGGACGGTTGTATGATCTGTACTCGGGATACAACTCCACGTACCACTTGAGTAAACGGCGCATATTTCGTTTTATGTTGTTATGATTTGTTTACTATTCGCTACTTGATTTCTGCATGTTATTGGTTTATGTAATGATGAGATAAAGCGCATGGGCTTAGTAAGTGCGATTAAAGGTCCTCTATTTTGAGAGGTTAAAATCATTTACCACGATGCTTTGCCACGCCGGATGATGTATATTCGGTTGAATGTGAGATATGTTCAATCGGGTATACGAAGTCCGATATTGTTGTCTTTATTTCTTATATGCATCGTGTTATTAGCTTATGGGCTTAGTAAGTGCGATTAAAAGTCCTCTAGTTTGAGAGGTTAAAATCCTTTACCACGATGCTTTGCCACGCCGGATAATGTCTATTCGATTGGATGTGAAATATGTTCAATCGGATACACGAAGTCCGATATCATTGTCTTCACATTTTTATATAAGTATTGTGTTGTTTGCGCATGGGCTTAGTAAGTGCGATTAAAGGTCCTCTATTTTGAGAGGTTAAAATCATTTACCACGATGCTTTGCCGCGCCTTTTAGCCCATCATTATTTATTAGGTGTCATCTATTCATATGTTCATGTATGTGTCATGTTGTTTACTGTATTTTGGAGGTCACTGCTGTGACCCCGTTCGAACGCGTTTCAGAACACCGCACGAACGTATGTTTTCTGTCTCATCTCGTTCGAACGTGTTTACGAACGCAACTCGAACGCGCATACATTTTGCCTTATCATGCATCAGGTCTCATTTCCGTTCGAACGCGTTTCCGAACGCCATACGAACGTGAGCATTCTGTTTCATTTCCGTTCGAACGCGTTTACAAACGCTACTCGAACGAGAACCTTCTGTTTATCGTTCGAACGCGGATACGAATGCCACACGAACGCCTACGGTAAACAGGTCATCTTCCATCACATCTCAAGCATGGTTACTCATTTTGTCATTTCCCTTTTTGATTACTCATGTTCTCGCACTTAGTCATTCATTGTGTTCACAAGGTTACATGTTCGTTTCCATGATGCATGTTTGCACGGTAGTTACCTAATTATGCTTCCGCATTCTTCCATTCAACATGTTCATGAAGTTATATGTTTGCCATTACTCCAATTTGCTTTCATGCGTGATTATACAATTATTATCTACTGGCATGCCCATGATCGAATGTGATGTGCTTATGACATTGTATGCTAGCTGTATTTATCTTTATGCATGCAAATTGGGACATAGATTATATGCAAATAGGTTGTATGCAAATATGAAAATGTGTTACATGTGAACCTAGATGAACTTTTGATGTATGCATGCGAACTTAGGAGTAAATTATCCTTGGAAATAAATGTTGCTTAGGCTTGGTTGAATTATTGCACAAATCATTTTTATTACAAGTGGCATAAGTAAGGGACCGTTCCGAACCCAACGGTTTGAGATCTTCCCTTGCGTGGGGTGAGTGAGGCCTTAAACTATTTTCCCGGTTCACACCGGGTGGCGACTCCATTATTCTCCGGTTAGTCCCCCGCGGGCTACTCCGTACTCCCAACCGGGCCGCGAGCCCGGGACAGCATGCGTCTCCCAGTTTCTGTTTCCCACACCAACGTCTCCCCTACCTCCCAGGTCGAAATCATTGCCTTCCCTGCCGGGCCCGAGCCTACTCATCTGCCATCCGAGCCTATTGAAGAAGAAACTGCTGCCCCTGCGCGGGATGATCAATAAAGGGTGACCCGAACATGGCCCTATGTAAACTTAGAACAATTCACTCTTTCTTATTTCTTTTGTAATAACATTTATAACTTTTCTTCTACTATGTATTCCAAATTTCGTTTGCTGCTTTTCACAACTTATTCTGAATTTGATTTTGCACCCGACCAACTCGAGTCTGGCCACGAGGGGATAATCTTGTCCCTGAGCCGAAATCAAATGCATTCGGTGGGACGTAACCCGACCCCGAGCTGAGAATAACACTTGGCTCTGGGGGAATGTTACGTCCCCAGACCAATGAGGAAGACTCGGTGGGATGTAGCCCGGCCCCGAACTGAGAAGAAAGCATCGGCAGAACGAATCCAGCCCGGAGCTGGTGCAATAATACAGTCTTGGCGGAACGAATCCAGCCCCGAGCTGGTGGAATAATACATTCTCGGTGGAATGAATCCATCCCCGAGATGGTGGAATAATATAGTCTCGGCGGAACGAATCCAGCCCCGAGCTGGTAGAATAATAAGACTCGGCGGAATGAATCCAGCCCCGAGCTGGGGGAGCATTTGAGACTTACACGAGGGAAGATTTCCAATCTCTGAGGCTCTGCGGATCCTGACGCGGGCGTCCCCTTGCTAGACATCAGTGAAAAACAAAATAAATAGAATAAAGTAAAGTTAACAAAATGGAAGTGACTTAGCATATACTCCACACAAAATCAAGAAGTAAAAATAACAACTCGGGTACTCTGAGACAGCGTCCTGCCCGAGGCTTCCCACAATATAATTTTGAACCTTACAATTCAGTGTCCCGGCTAACCAGGCTACGGATACGCCGATCCGGGGTGGTCAGGCAAATCCCCAATGGGGAGGAAGACACCCATTGTGTGCCTGTAGGACACAGGACCTGGGCGACGCCGTTCCTAGGCTCGCGGCCTAGTTGGGAAGGATTACATAACATGGAGTCGCCACCCGGTGTGAACCGGGACAAAGATTTAAGGCCACACTCACCCCTCGCAAGGGAAGACCTCAAACCGTTGGGTTCGGAATGGTCCCTTACTTATGTCACTTGTAATGAAAGGATTTATATAATAATTTAAACAAGCTGAAGTAACAATTATTTCTAGAGGTATCATGCTTCTAAATTCACATTTATAAAATAAAATATGCGCCTAAATATACATGTATTTCATATATAAGATTGCATGCTTAACATATATCAAGATAGCAACTAACATACATCTTTACTTGCATATCATATTCAGGAAAAACACAAGCACACATATTAACCATACAAGCACACATGGTAACCATACAAGCACACATATGGGCACTTTTCCAAGTGGTACGTGGAATTGTAGCCCAAGTACAGACCGCACTACCGTCCATTCAGAATCGGCTACGGAATTTACGTCTGGGTTTCCATCCGATATACCGCAAGAAATAATACTCAAATGTTATCATGACACGAGCATATGAATGGTAATACATTGACACATTTGCAAAAGAAAGATCAACCAATAGGCAATTATGCATGAATATAATAAGACAGACTCAGTTCAGTGTGTGCACGTTCGTGTAGCGTTCGTAAACGCGTTCGAACGGAAATGAAACAGAATGCTCACGTTCGAGTAGCGTTCGTAAACGCGTTCGAACGGAAATGAAACAGAATGCTCACGTTCGAGTAGCGTTCGTAAACGCGTTCGAACGGAAATGAAACAGAATGCTCACGTTCGAGTAGAGTAGCGTTCGTAAACGCGTTCGAACGGAAAGGAGACCTGATGCATGATAAGGCAAAATGTATGCGCGTTCGAGTTGCGTTTGCAAACGCGTTCGAACAGACACGGACCTGATGCATGAAATAGGATGCAATACAGAAAATAAAAGGGCGCGGCGAAGCACTGCCGTAAAGGTGACCTTTTGGGCTCTTGATCTCTCAAAGAGAGGACCTTTAGACCAACATACTAAGCCCATGCGCGTCACATCACACATACAAGAATAGAACCAATCATATCAACCAAGTATGCCCGATTGAACACATCTTACATCCAATCTGAACACACATCAACCGGCGCGGCAAAGCATCGTGGTAAAGGGCTTTTAGCCCCTCCCCATAGGGGATCTCACAACACACTTACTAAGCCCATGCGCTCGATTGACTTATACATACGAAAATAAAGATAACAATATCAAACTAAGTATGCCCGATTGAACGTATCTCGCGTCCAACCGAACATACATCAACCGACGCGGCGAAGTAGTAGTGTCACGAAGGTGGCCTTTTCGGCTCTTTGTCTCCTAAATGGAGGACCTTTGGACTAACTCACTAAGCCCATGCGCTTGGTTGAATCATGCATAACTAACGACATATTGAGTTTAGGTAAAACAAACTAAATAAACGAGAACAACACAACAAAAGAAAGATGGTGTCGTTTACCCAAGCGGTACGTGGAATTGTGGCACGAGTACAGATCATATTACCGTCCATTCGGAATCGGCTATGAAATTTATGTCCGGGTTTCCATCCGATATATCGCGAGAGTTGACACATCTCTCATTCATCCAATACCCACAACATACATCATACACACAACGGATACCACGAGTACAGAAAATATAATCAAAATAAATGACTAGAAAATAAAATGAGAATAAGTGTGAAAGATACCCTCAGGTCTAACCTTTTAAGCCGTCTCTCGGACTCACGTTCCACGAAGATCGGAAGGGGATAAAGCTCCGCAACTTTTCTGGTCCGCTGGTTCAACGTCCTAGCTCACTGTTTCGCTGCTTTGCTTACGATTCGAACTCCGTTCTGCTCCTATTCGGCTCCTATTTTGATGCTCACTGCACGGGCTACCTGTTTCAATGTTTTCAAAGAACTATTCCAAGTTGTGTGGGTTCTTAGTGCAATTAAATATGATTATTTTTAAGATTGTCTATGTAGTTTTATGTTACTGTTTTTTAAGGATTTGGGCTTCTGTTTTGGGGGTAATCTCGGGGGTTGTTTAGGCGTTGTTTTAGGGTGTGGTTTTTGTGTGGTAATTTTCGGTGGTGGAGGGCTGCTGTATAGATGGCTGTGTTTCGGCTACAGGGGGAGGTGGCTGTGGTGGTTTCTTTGTTTTCTTGCTTGTGTATGTGTGAAGTGTTTTCTCTTTTTGCTTGTTTGGTCTTGGGTGTGTAGAGAGAGTCTAGAGAGATTTTTAGAGAGTTTGGGTGTGAATTCTATGTGTCAAAGAGGAATGGCCTTGGTTAGGGGTTGTTTATATAGAGAATGGCTAGGGTTGACAAGGGAAGGGATCTGTTTCCAAATTAGGAGAGGTGAGAAAGGCATACACAAGATTGAGGGGGGGACAAGATATTTTAATTTAGGAAGTTGTAATATTTAATTTGTGTTGGTTAGGAATACAATATTTTATATTGGTAAATATCTTATTAGATTAGGAAGTCAAATATATGATTGACTTTAATTGGTTAAGATTGATTTTAATTAGGCATATCTTCTTTTAGTTTAGGTAAATATTTTATTTAATTGGTAATGGTTTAAATATTTTATTTAATGTTTAATATTTAAATTAATATTTATTTATTTAATTTGGGATGTGTTTTATGGGCTTTGGGGAGCTAAATGGGCTGGGTGTGAGGCTAGCAGCAAAACCAGAATTACCGATACCGTTCGAACGCCCTCGACGCTGCACGAACGCCCGCATCTGTTTTCCGTTCGAACGAAGTAACGAACGCAGCACCAACGAAGACAGTGAGCTTGTTTATTCTGAATTCCCCCTTCCGATATCCGTTTCCCGCGGCTTTCATGACTCAAAAGGTAGTGCCTCCAAATGAGACTCATCATCGGGTTTCACATGCGAAAATGCAATGCCTACAGTCGCCCCCACTTTGATGGGACTTGTGTAATGTGCAAACGTGACAATCCTATCAAAGTTATGCAATGCATTTTACTTACCTGGCTAGCTAGCTGTCTCGAGCTGAGCTGATACTGCAGTGGACCTCGATCCTGAGACGCATCTCGATGCTGCTGATATGTGGGCCTCGAACCTGGGACGCATCCCATAGCTGCAACCGACAACGGGGGCCTCGACCTGGGACGCATCCCAATACCGCGACAAAATGTGGGCCTCGACCCTTGGACGCATCCCGAAAATGATGATGCAGTGGACCTCGATCCTGGGACGCATCCCAATAGCTGCAACCGACAACGGGGGCCTCGACCCTGGGACGCATCCCAATACCGCTGACAAAATGTGGGCCTCGACCCTGGGACGCATCCCGAAAATGATGATGCAGTGGACCTCGATCCTGGGACGCATCCCAATAGCTGTAACCGACAACGGGGGCCTCGACCCTGTGACGCATCCCAATACCGCTGACAAAATGTGGGCCTCGACCCTGGGACGCATCCCGAAAATGATGATGCAGTGGACCTCGATCCTGGGACGCATCCCAATAGCTGCAACCGACAACGGGGGCCTCGACCCTGGGACGCATCCCAATACCGCTGACAAAATGTGGGCCTCGACCCTGGGACGCATCCCGAAAATGATGATGCAGTGGACTCGATCCTGGGACGCATCCCAATAGCTGCAATCGACAAGGGGGCCTCGACCCTGGGACGCATCCCAATACGTTGACCAAAATATGGGCCTCGACCCTGGGACGCATCCCGAAAATGATGATGTGGAGCTTCATCCTCAGCTGATATGGGCTTCGCCCCTAAGCTGACATGATGTGATGTGGAGCCTCGCTCCCCAGTCGATATGGGCTTCGCCCTCCGAGACCCATACCCGGAACTTAACTTCATTGGGACCTCAATCTTCAGATTACTGCCCATATCAAATGTTGTGCCTTTACCATCTCTGATTGGCTCACTGCTCGCTCTTTTCCGTCTTCAACACCTGTTTACACAAAACAGAACAAACACAAAAATATGCAATATAGGTTACGTGTATGCATGTATGCAGGAGTTTTATATCCGTTGGGTTAGGTCTTCCGCTGGCGACCAAGTCTTCTCAAGCAAAGTACAACTTCAACCTGTCGACATTGATTGGTTCTGTGAATTCATTTCCTTCCAAGTCTGATAGCTTCACTGCTCCATTTCCCATGACTTTCTGAACGACGTAAGGTCCTTCCCAGTTAGGCCTGAATTTCCCTCTCGGGTCCGTCGTCGACGGCCTCGACTGCTTAAGTACCAATCACCCTTTCTGATCTTTGTGGACGTACTTTCTTGTTGAATGCCCGGGCTAGTCTTTTCTGATATAACTGCATGTGATACAAAGACTTCGTTCTCTTCTCATCCAACAGTACCAACTGATCAAATCTCTGTGCGGCCCATTCCTGTTCCGGTAATTCTGCCTCTGCTAATACCCTCAGGGACTGTATTTCCACTTCTACTGGCAATACTGCTTCCATTCCATAGACCAAAGAGTAGGTGTTGCACCCGTTGCCGTCCTTACTGATGTTCTGTATCCCCACAAAGCATACGGTAACTTCTCGGCCCAATCTCTACAATTTTCTGTCATCTTGGCTAAAATTGTCTTTATAGTCTTGTTGGCTGTTGGCTGCCTCAACTGCCCCATTTGCCTGCGGCCTGTACGGTGATGACTTGTGGTGGCCTATCCCCGGCCTCTGTAACATTGCCTTCGTCTCTTCTTGAAACTGGACCCGTTGTCTGTCACT
>SKCR01006091.1:0-54736 GCA_019454045.1 Zanthoxylum bungeanum | reverse complement strand
TATTTATAAATTAATATTAATTAATTATTTTAGAGATAATATTGTAATTTCCCATCAATAATGGGAATGAGAATCTCATTCCCATTGAGGTGGTGGGATGAGATTCTCATTCCTCATTTCCAAATATGTGGGCCCCACTCTCATTCATATTT
Source organism: Zanthoxylum bungeanum (assembly GCA_019454045.1). Classification (NCBI taxonomy): domain Eukaryota; kingdom Viridiplantae; phylum Streptophyta; class Magnoliopsida; order Sapindales; family Rutaceae; genus Zanthoxylum; species Zanthoxylum bungeanum. The sequence goes on along the minus strand of SKCR01006091.1, from coordinate 54,584 downwards.
TTTTTTTTAATTCAATTTTAGAAAGTAAGTAACTTTATTGGAAATGATTCACAATCCTTCATTCTCATTGCCCTTAAGTAAACACACGATAATATTTTAGAAATTTATTAGCATCTTGAAACATAAAAAAAAAAAAACCTTCGCACATCATTCCACCACCAACTGAAATAGGATAAAGTTATCCTGTCCTGTACCAAATTTTAATCGGGATATCGAGATTCATAATTTTATAATAAATGGTTGGAATGGTTTGAAATTTTCCGATCAAGATCTCATCTTGATCATGTAAATAGGACGGTCTAAAGAGAGAGCAGAGATTGACGGTATTATCATCAAGATTTAACACTTCAACCTTTCTTTTTGTAGATGAACGATAATTATTTCTAGGATTGGCAATGGGTCGAAATGAGATGAAATTTATCAATTTCGATCTCATTCCGTTTATAAAATTGGGACGGAAATTCATCCTTATATTTTCTCATTATATTTTTTTGGGATAAAAAATATCTCAGTCCCGTCTCGCATCCATTTAAATCTTGTCTCATCCCGTTATCTCACTCCGTCCTGCTCGAGTTTTCGGGGTAAATTTTTTTGTCTCTTCCCGTCCCATTTCTAAAACGAGACTTAAATACATGTCCCAAATCCCGTCTCGTCTGGGACGGGATCTCGTTGGAACGAGATGATATAGGAAAAATTATCATCCGTAATTACTTATTTTCTAATCTATCTATATTTATACATACTACTATAAAATAAAATTCAATAGAACTCTCCTATTGATTTAAGGAAAATGATGAGCTCTTATTAGTTTAATATAATGTATCTATATATCTTATTATTTCTAAGTTTCTTTTTCCAAAATATTTTAATTCATTCATGTACATCTCCTCTCTATTTAATGCAATTTATACTATCAATTTCTTCGTAGTTTTCTAAAGTTTCTTTTTTCAAAGCATTTTAATTCATTCATGTACCTCTTCTATATTTATTTAATGCAATATATACTATCAATTTTTTTGTGGTTTCCAAAATTTATTTTCCCAAAGTCTTTTAATTCATTTATGTACATCTTCTATTTATTTAATGCAATCTATACTATCAATTTCTTTATGATTTTCCAATAGATCAATTCAATTTTATCCCGATTGGTTTATATAAATTCTCAAACCCATTGAAACCAAACAACAACTCTCTATTTTTAAGAAATAAAATTGAAAATCCTTAATTCCAAACCCAAACAACAACTCTCGAAGCCATTGAAATATGAAAGTGACATGACTTTGTCAATTTGGCGATAAGAACATAACACATCTTAATTATTTTATTATCCTGAATTGTTTATTAAACTATATATATATATATATATATATATATATATATATATATGTATATATATATATATATATATATATATATACATATATATATATATATATTTATATATCTATATATTTTAAAACCGAATTTTGAGCTCTCCTTAAATTATGACAATTCATTGTATTGAGTTAGGTTTTTCTTCCCATAAACAAATATGTGTCAACCAAAAATCATACATGTTTTTGAATCGAAACTATTGTGCCTAACATTTTCCTATTTTCGTTTAACTGTCTTCATCTAAATTAACCCGCGCATTGCGTGGTCTCTAAGCTAGTTAGCCATAATTAATAGTACTATTTTGAAATGGTGATGTCGATTCTATTTAATGACAAATGTTTCCTTGTGACATTATCATTTATTTAAGATCGTTAACGTGTATAACTTTGGATGGAAAAATAAACTTGTTCAAGATTTTCGAATAATTTCACACCTAAACCCATTACAAGAAATATCACATTTTGAGATTATTAGATTAGTCACTAAAACTGATACAATTAGAGAGTATTAAGAAAGTTTTCGAATGATAATATCCCTTAACGATATGAAATCCGAAATATTATAGAGAGTACTTGAATATTAGAATAGAAAGTGAACTACCATCATAGAGTAACTTTCTAAGTATAAATTATGCCACCAATCTCTATCATAAAATATTTCAATAACCATAACCGCCTCTATAACCTCCATGAAATAGCCGTATTTTCTCTTAGGAAATCTAACAGTTTAATCTATTGAAAGATTTGGGTGCTGTTTTTTTTTTTTTTGTTTTTTTTTTGTTTTTTTTTTTTTTAAGTTGAAATAGACAAAATCAATCGGCGAAAAACAATATCGCCATAGAAAATTTAAATATTTTAGCGCCATTGAAATTAAGCCGCTTAGTTATAAACAATATCGCAATTAATCACATAGTCAGGAAGCCACAAAGAAACATAAGAAAGTCGTTTTGATTCATCATCTTTCCCTGTTATTTCGGAGAGGTCGTGTGCAATTTAATTGTTTTCTAGAGCCATCAAAAGCAGCTTAAATTACAATCAAACATTTGTGTACATTCATTTATTATCGATGTCAGCAAATTTTATATCACTACAGTATTTTTCATTTTAAGAAGAAATCATTACATAATATGTTGCTCAGTTTCTTTATTCAAACAATTACTAGTAAAATAAATCTTATCTATCACTTCTTAGATCAAGCTTAAGAATGTTAATAGCCAGACGGAGGGCCAAACTGATGGCCTTGCTGATTTGATGGCTGGGCTGCTCTGATGGCATTGATATCATCATCACCTATCAATAAAACTATGGGTGTTTGCGGTGCGGTTTGTGTCGGTTTTTTCATTTTTCACTTCAAACCGCACGGGTTGGCGATTTGGGAAATTAGAAACCGAAACCGCAAATTTGATAAGGAAAATCGCGGCGGTTCGGGTTGGCGGTTTAGCGGTTTGGGCGGTTCGGGTCGGTGGTTTGGATTATAAAATTTTTTAATGACATTTTGTGTGTTTTCACATAATAATTGAAGAGAAAAAATATCTAATTTTCATGTATATATTACATATTGTCATATGATCATTAAATATCTTAAATTTCATGGTTAAAAAAGAAGAAAAATATAAAATAATATATAATTTGAACGCGGGTCGACGGTTTAGACGGTTCGGATCGCGGTTTGAGTCAAAATTTACGATTTTAGGCGGTTCGGGTCGCGGTTGGGTCAAAACTGCACACCGATCTGAAATTTACGGTTCGGTTCCGATTGACCGGAAATCATTTTTAATTTTTTTTCAAACCGTGTGGTACGATTCGGGTTGGTGCGGTTCAGGTCGGGTTGTGGTTTGACCCGAAACCATGATCACCCTGAATGCTAAATAAAACTTTCGTCAACATTTCATTGTGAACAGGAGGATTTATAGAAAATAAAGTAGCGGAAGAGTCTGAAATGCCAGGATTCTGACGGTTGAAAATAGCCAAGAAAGAAACTTTTTCCTTTCCAACATTAAGCTGAAAGTGAACCAATGCTCTAGGAATTAAAAACACCATTTCAGGAGTTAAAATCTTCGAGAAAAATATGTTATTAGTTGTTATGAATCCTACAAGGACCTTTCCTCTAAGGACGATACCAGCCTCAGTAGCACGGGGATGTGTATAAGGCGGGTTTATTGCACCGACACCCAAGTCAATTCGAGTGAGTGTAACTTCTAGAGTATTGACGGCTGAAGAGTTAAGAACATCACCGAGAGAAACTCCACGTTTAAAGACATATGAGGAGTTTGATTCTTTGGACAAGTCCAAGAAGAAATCATTTGAAGTTACTTATGCTGCAGGTTTGCAGGGGAAACCATTGACTGAGATGGGGGATTTCAAATCAGCGACACAGAAGTCCCGTAAAGGGTCGGGGTCAGTTGCATGTGAAGGGAAAGGAAGAATGAATAATAACCCGATGAGTGACATTTTGATGAAGAAGTCATGGCTGTTGTGAAAACACGATCACTTTAGGAAGTATTTGAGGAAAAACCGAAATCGTATTATTACTACAAGAATAATACTACAAGTTTTACAAACAAGAAAACTCACAAAAAAAACCTCTCACTTCTCTCTATACAACTCTCACTCATTTGGGATTCTAATAACAATGGTTTTGAGGCTCTTTTATACTGTCAAAAACGCGTGCACTGTAGCACACGTTTTTGACAGTTTGCAACAGCTGCTTCCAGGCAGCTTCATGCTTTCGGTGGAAAGCATGCCAGGCAGCACACTGGCTGTCTTCAACAAATCTCCCCCTCGGTGAAGATTTCCACAAAATCTGAGCCGACCATTATCATCAAAACGGATCCTCCAAAGGATCCTCCCCTGGCTGCATCTGTATGACTGCCTACGTACCCCGAGTTGGGATCAAGCCAATCGTAGTTCTCTGTATCATCTGACAGCTATCCCGGTTATGTCTCTGCACAACTCTAGCTTGTCCCGATCATCATCATGTCGGCTGTGTCTCTGCACAACACACTTCACTGCATCTCTGTACAGTGTGCTTCTGCTATGTCTCTGCATAGTACAATCCACTGCGTCTCTGCACAGTAATCTTCTGTTGTGTCTCTGCACAGTTTTCTTCTGTTGTGTCTCTGCACAGTTTTTGCCCATTTGTTCCTCAGTGCCTTCTTGCCTTTGGGAAACTCTCTGGCTCCCCCACATCAGTAAGCAGAATATATTCGGATCCCGGATATCTGGTTGATGGAATCCTGCCTCGCTCAGATCTTCTTGTCTAAGGTCCACTGGTTTAAGGAGGTCTATCATCATCCATCTCTGTGAATGATCTTGCAGCTTCTAGTGGAGTAGGTTGCGGCTCCCCCTGCTCAACACTTTCTTCTGTAATCTCCGATGGAACAGGCTGTGTCTCCCCCTGCTCAACATCTTCATTTGCCTCCTCTGGTTCTGCTTCTGGAATTTCCTCGTGCACCCTATCTGTGGCCAATTGTGCTGGTGCTGAGTCTGGATTTCTGTTGGCACTGGATTTGGAAGACATTCTGGGCTTTTCAATGTCTTCAATTGTCTGGTCTTCGAGAAACTCTACTTCATGGCTTCTGATGACCATCTTTTCCTTCGGATCCCATAGTCTGTATCCAAATTCTTCATCTCCATAGCCTATGAAGATGCATGGAGTAGTCCTTGCATCGAGCTTCTGCCTGAGCTCTTTGGATACATGTGCAAATGCTAAACATCCGAATATTCTGAGGTGAGAATATGAAGGATTCTTACCAGACCACGCTTTCTCCGGAATCTCGAAGTTCAACGGAACCGATGGTGATCTGTTGATCAGGTAGCAGACGGCACGAACAGCTTCTCCCCAGAATGGCTTTGGCAGCTTAGCCATACTGATCATGCTTCTGACTTTCTCCATAATGGTGCGGTTCATCCTTTCAGCGACACCATTGTGTTGTGGGGTGCGTGGAACAGTCCTCTCGTGTCGAATACCATGACTTCCGCAGTAGGCATCGAACTCCCTGGAAGTGTATTCGCCTCCATTGTCTGTACGAAGGCACTTCAGTTTCTTCCCTGTTTCACGCTCAACCATGGCATGGAACAGTTTGAAATAATCCAGGACCTGATCCTTTGTTTTCAGAAAATACACCCAAACTTTCCGAGAAGCATCATCATAAAAGTCAGAAAAAATTTGTTACCGCCCAATGAGTTCACCTCCAAGGGACCACATACATCAGAGTACACCAGATTAAGTAACTCTGATTTCTTCGTAGAAGAGAAATTGAAAAGACTCTGTGTTGCTTACCGATCGAGTAGTGGTTGCAAGGACCTCGTGCAGCATCCTTGGTAAGCTCTTTCTTGTTCAGGGTAGACAACCCTCTCCCACTCATGTGTTCGAGTCTCTGGTTCCACAGATTTTGAGAAGCCTCTTTTTCAGCTACATTGAGGCTGTCTGCACAAATCTTCACATGAGTCTTGTATAGTGCACCGCAAGCATGTCCTCGGGCGACAACCATGACACCTTTCGTCATTCTCCATGTGCCATTTCTGAAGTGATTTTCATAGCCCTGTTTGTCAAGAGCTATCCCCGAGAGTACATTCAGCCGAAGTTCTGGAACATGCAGGACATCCTTCAAGATCAATGTACACCCGACATTTGTCCGCAACTGAATATCACCCATTCCTACTATCCCAGAGGAACTGATATTTCCCATCTTCACCGCTCCAAAGTCTCCCGCTTTGTATGTTGTGAAGAAATCTCTGTGAGGAGTGACGTGGTAGGATGCTGCAGTATCTACCACCCACTCAACATCTTGGGTTGCGTTGTGAAGGCATGTCTCTTCCTGTATGGAGCATATTGCTACATCTGCTTGGACAACGACCAGTGTCTCTCCTTCGTCATTCTTCGGCTGGTGATTGCCTTCTCTTCTCTCGTTGCAGTTTTCGGCAATTCTTCTTTAGGTGGCCTACAATGCCACAATGGTAGCACTTATAGGTAGGCTTCCTTCCATCTGAGGATCTACCCCTGGTTGTGCTTCTGCCTCTCTCTCCGTCTCTTCCTTGATGTCTTCCTCGAGTCTCTGTGACGAAGGCTTCTGTCTGTTCTGAGCCACATCTTTTCTCCTGGACTCCTCATTCGACAGGGCATCTTTTACCATAGGCATGGTAACTTTACCTCCTGGAGCGGAATTGCTGAGAGTAACCACCAATGTCTCCCAGTTGTCAGGAAGGGAACTGAGTAGTAAGAGGGCTTGTACTTCATCTCCCAGCTGCATGTCTACTGCAGACAGCTGATTCACCAGGCTCTGGAACTCGTTGGTGTGTTCTGCAACGGAAGTTCCACTCCGTAGCTTCAAATTCACCAATCGCCTCATTATTAAGGCCTTATTCCGAGCTGTTTTAGCCTGGAACATGTCTTCCAATTTCCTCCACATTTCATAAGCATCTGTGTCCTGTGCTACGTGGTGAAAGACGCTATGACCAATCCACTGCCTAATCTGACCCAAAGTTTTGCTGTTGAGTTTGTTCCAGTCATACTCCTTAACAGAATCTGGTTTCTCTCCCTTAAACTCGATGACATCAAACAGATCTTTACAATGTAAAAAGTCTATCATCCTAGGTCTCCATAGGGAGTAATTAGTGGCAGCCAGTTTAATCATTGCACCAGAATGAGAATCCTCCAACTCCATTTTAAGTTTTAATTTTAAAATGGGAATACCCTAAAATCGGGACTGAATTTCACAAATCTGAGGTCACCGTTGCGTCCGGAACGGTCGAAAATGGTGGAATAGACACTTCGTTGGTCTAAATCCGACACAGGGCTGATTTGTAAATTCCTAAAAGTTCTGGGGCAAAATTGTAAATTTCAAAACTTCAGGGGGCTAAATGAAATTTACCAGGCTGCTGACGTGGCGCTGACGTGGCAGTGCTGACGTGGCAATGTGGGGCCGGATGGCTGACGTGGCAGACACGTGGCGCTGACGTTGCGGATGACGTGGCGGATGACTGGGCGCTGACGTGGCGGCTGACTGGGCGCTGACTGTGCGCTGACGTGGCGCCACGTGTGTCGTCTTCAACCTTCAGCAGCGCGTGCGGCGCGTGGTGCGCGTGAGGGCGCGTCGGCAGCTCTCTGGAAGGCGCGTGCGGCGCGTGCGGCCTGTTGGGACGTCGGTTTGGTCGCCGGAAAATACCACCGTGCTCGTCTCGACGTGAACTAGCTGATGGTGCCCTCAAAATGAATTTTTGACAACTTTTCCGGAACTCGAATTTTCCGAACCAAACTCCGTTCTTCGGTTTTTCGATCCCAATGAAGAACCAAAGCTCCTGATACCACTTGTTGTGAAAACACGATCACTTTAGGAAGTATTTGAGGAAAAACCGAAATCGTATTATTACTACAAGAATAATACTACAAGTTTTACAAACAAGAAAACTCACAAAAAAACCTCTCACTTCTCTCTATACAACTCTCACTCATTTGGGATTCTAATAACAATGGTTTTGAGGCTCTTTTATACTGTCAAAAACGCGTGCACTGTAGCACACGTTTTTGACAGTTTGCAACAGCTGCTTCCAGGCAGCTTCATGCTTTCGGTGGAAAGCATGCCAGGCAGCACACTGGCTGTCTTCAACAATGGCTGTGCAGGTAGTTTTGAGTTCCAGGATGTGTAAGTGTGGGTTGAATGAAAGATCATGTATCTATTTATACTACTCCTTGGAATCTCACAGCGAGTGACAACATTGCTTTGGGGATTGAATATATTAAAATAATGCTAAGGAATTGGCAATTGATGAGGTTTCTTTACTTTATAAAACTTCCACACAGAGAATGATAGAATATGCTTTGATGGCGGTAGAAAATATTTAAATTGTACATGATCTGGATGTTGTAATCGCGAAGGATAATGAAAAAGAATATTTTGTCATTGTTTGGTTTTCTGACTATGAGATATAGTCAAGATAATGAACAGGAAGAGTTAATTTGTTGTCGTTTAGGAGTTAACATGATAAACAATTTCCTTCCTAATTAATGTTAAGCAATTTACAAATTAGGATGCAATCTCCAATTATGAGGAGGGAATTCTTAACGACCCACCCCACTAACAAGATTTTGTTTTCTTTAGTTGTTGAATCCAGTTGCATGCATGATGACATGCATTGCCAACCATCATTACAAGCATCCAAACCATCTTTAGGTGGAGTTTGGAAAATGAGTAAATTTTCAAAACTACTTTCGGTGGATTACTATTCATTTGTTGATTTTGTTAGCCATAATTTGGCTATGAATACAAAGTTCATTTGTGAGCAAAATCATCCTAATAAGTAAGTTTCAAGTAAAGAAAGTTTAGAGTGTAAGCTCCAAGTAAGAAAATTTAGAGGGTGTAACTAGTGTGTGAGGTTTTTTGTATAAGTAAAAACATGTCTCAACATCTATGGCAACTCATTTCAAGTTATCTATTATACAGTGCCTAAAGAAGGAAGTTGACATTGCTTACACGAAGAAGATTCCCTATGCAAGTGCAGTTGGGAGTGTTATGTATGTAATGGTTTGCTCAAGATCTGATGTAGCCTATGCAATGAGCCTGGTGAGCAGATTTATGGCCAAACCAGGGAAGAAACATTGGGATACTGTGAAATAGTTACCGAGATATCTAAAGGGTATTGCAAGCTATGGACTCATATATGAAATGGTGTCTGAAAATGAAGTGGCACTTGTAAGCTATGAAGAATATGTTGGAGATCTGGATAAGGGAAGATCTTTAACTGGTTATGTGTTCACTTTTTTTAATGGAGTTGTTAGCTTGAGAGCCTCACTACAAAGTGTGGTAGCTTTATCAACCACAGAGGCTGAATATATAGTCATAACAGAAGTAGTAAAAAAGGCATTATGGCTTAAAGGCCTAGTTAATGAGCTTGGGATAAGTTAAACTAGGGTCCAGGATCTCACCTTGAGGTTCTGGGTTCGAATCCAGAGGGTGCACTTCTTGTAAGAGCCTGGGACAGCCGGTTGTTTACTTGCGCCGCGGCCCAAAATGATGATTTGGTGGCGGGGTTTCCATTGTTTCCAAAAAAAAAAAAAAAAAAAAATCATGTGTACAGTGATAGCCAGGGTGCTTTGTACCTAATAAATGACCCGAAGCATCATGAGAGAGAACAAAGGATATTGATATCAGATTGCACTTAATCAAGATAAAATTACAAAAGGTTTTGTGAAGCTGCAGAAGATAGAAACTGGATACAACCCACTAGATTGTAATGGTATATTTTATAATATTGTTTTTGATTCACTCTAAAGGTACCGACACCTTATTTTGTAGAGCCATGGAACATGATGTGATAGTGATAACATGCATTTTGTTTGCTGATTTTTAATTTTCTAATTTCAAACGTTTTTATTTAAAATTTAATTTTATTCAATTAAAATTGTGTCTTGAGTATAGTTTCTCAACTTGATAATTGTATTTGTAAAGAGTTGGGGCTTCGAAATACCAACTACATCATATGTGAGATATGAGTTTCTTCGAATTAATCCATTTATCTTTTTTTTTTTTTTTTTTTCATTTTGTTAATTTGATTTCTTGTTACAGATAATTTGTATATATAACACCCCACTTTGGGGCATATCTACGGTACCCCAAGGGTGTCATATATGTACCATTGAGTTCAAACATGTAATTTTTACTATTAAACATACAACTTCAACCATTAAACATGCAAATTCTGCCAATAAACATGAAATTTTTGAAAATATGAAACAATTTTCATATTTATTGGTAAAATTTACATGTTCAATGATAAAAAAGAATGAGGGTCATAGTAATGGTACCCAAGTATATTAAATATTATTAGCAGGTTAATTGTTTCTCTAGTTGGAGTTAAGTTAGCAGGTTATATATCATTTCTCTATCTTTGACTTTGTTTTTGCAGTTGCACCATCATATTCTCTACATGTCATGGATGAAATCTTAAGGAATCATTTCAGTTACTCCAAACGAATTTGCCAATTCATGCCTTTGTGTTTAATTCCCCACTTATAAACAAAATGTTGCGGTGGGCGGCACCTGTTTTGGATAAATTTGGATCAATACTGAATTTAATTGTACAAATTTTTTTATAATTTTCTGTTATGCTGGCATTAATAGCAATGAACAATTATTTAATTACATATACATTTTTATTCAATAATTACTAATCATAATTTATAAAAATAAAAAAAACTCAGTATAAAACTTAGTGTATATGAGTTCTATTTCTTGTATAAAAAATTTAACAACCTAATGATTTAATTTTGAAGATTATTGCACTAAGCTGCTGGTATTAACTGCTGAAGAATATTGCACTTGACGTACAAGTTCTTAAATCTTAATGCAGCTTCCTAAATGTCTTTGTTAGAAAAATCATCTGACCTAAAAACTTAAACTGTTAAGAAAATGTCAGTCTTATTAGACACTCACATAGACTTGAGACAAGCTTATTTTACAAGTAGGGGGCTTGAATTTGAGACGTTGGCTCAAATACAATGTTAAAAATATAGATTTAACTCAAAAACTGAAATTGTTTTTTTTTTTTTTTTTTTTTTTTTTTTTTTTTTTTTTTTTTTTAAAAGCCCAAACACTAAATTTAAGACAAATCTTCAAAATATGAAGAATCAACTCAGAGAAGATAGCTGCCACAATTGTAAACTAAGTAGGAAATCAACTCTCTTAATATAATAAACTGCTGTTTATCATGTACTTAACTCAAGATAAACAACAAGGAATTAAAAAACTTCTTCAGGTTCATGAACCATGTTACCTTCTTATAGGCCAAGTGGCCAACAATTTAAATATTTTATAGCTCTACAATAGTTAATTACCACGTACCCATCACCAATAAACCCAAAACAAGAAGAAACTCTTGGTTCGTTATTGCCCTGGTTAAACAATTTATAATACAGCAAAACCGTACGTCTTATATTTTGTCAATACATACGGAAGCCAAGAGTAGGTGAACAAGCCTTGTCTAGCTAGTGGTGTCAACTCTTTGGAATTATTTTACAATTATAATTATCAAACTGTTAATCAAGCTTTCATTAGTATAAATAGATCCATGATATATCCTCCATTCAATCCACCAACATCGATCTCCTCCTGCAATTAAAAATCATTAGCCATATGACTTCTCCATCAATATTGTTATGCTACTTCACCTTCACAGTGCTATTGATTCTCCCTTTGCTTTCCCATGCAACTGACCCTGACCCTTTACAAGACATTTGTGTCGCTGATTTGAAATCTCCCATCTCCGTCAACGGTTTCCCCTGCAAACCTGCTGCAAAAGTAGTTGCCAATGATTTCTTCCTGGATTTGTCCAAAGAATCAAACTCATCAGATATTTTTAAACGTGGAGTTACTCCCGGTGATGTTTTTAACTTTCCAGCCGTCAATACTCAAGGAGTTACACTCACTCGAATTGATTTGGGTGTTGGTGGAATAAACCCGCCTCATACACATCCTCGTGCTTATCCTTAGAGGAAAGGTCCTTGTAGGATTCGTAACAACTAATAACACATTTTTCTCAAAGATTTTGACTACTGGGATGGTGTTTTTAATTCCTAGAGGATTGGTTCACTTCCAGCTAAATGTTTGAAATGAAAATGTTTCTTTCTTGGCTATTTAATTCAACAGTCAAAATCCAGGCGTTTCAGAATCCTCCGCTACTTTATTTGATACAAAGCCTCCGGTTCCAAATGAAGTGTTGACCAAATCTTTACTGGTAGGTAATGATATCATCAATGCCATCAAAGCAGCCCAGCCATCAAATCAGCAAGACTCTCAATATGGCCCTCGCCCTATTTATGAACATTCTTAATTAATGCTTGATCGATATCCTTCGCAGTCTCAGAATTGGTAGATAAGATTTATTTTATCTATCAGCTATTGAATAAAGAATAAAACTGAGACAGTTTATTATTATGTAATAATGTCTTGAAATAAAATATATATATATATATATATATATATCATTTAAAATGCTTTTGACGGCTCTGGAATTACTTAATGTTCTTTTTTGGCTTTCCGGCTATGTGGTGGCAACAAATCGTTATAACTAAGCGGCTTAGTTTTGATGGCGCTAAGAGAAATACATTTTGGGGAGTAAAAAAATTATCTGTGCTTTTCCAATTTCTACCAATATTTACAACTTAAGATGCAATGCAATCTTCAATAATGAGATGTGAAGTGAATCACGAATACCTCCTGGTAATAATTTCAAGGTCGTCAAAATTCGACTCCGTAAACCTTCCAGCGGTATGAAAAACTTGAAGACCAAGTTCGTCAGCAGCAGAGTAGTTTGATGACCAATTCCATAAGTTCGAATTAAAATAATAATAATAATCAAACTGGACCTTTATGATTCAATAATATTTTGATATATATATATATATATATATATATATATATATTAAATATTAAAAAAATCAATAATAAATATAATTATTAAATACTTTTTCCAAAAAATTATTTTATATAAACAGGGTGGCGTTATCCAACATTTTTTTGGAATCGTTGGAAACCATACCGTCAAATCATCTATTCCGGGCGTAAACGAAGTAGATAAAACTTTTGTCTGTCTCAGGCTCTTATAAAAAATACACTCTCTGGATTTTAACCCAAAATCATAAAGCGAGATCATGAACCCTACACCACCAAATCACGCTCTTGGGGACGGCACTATCCAACCATTTTCTTGTATCTACTATACATTAATAATATTATTATTTTATTACAATCAAGTCTTCTTGGTTCACAACCACCTAGGGATGACAAAAACCACAAGGGAACGGGGGATTTGGGTGCCTCCTCAATTGAAGAGAGGATTGAGAATGAAAAATTGAAAAAAATAATGATGGAGATGGGAACGAGAAAATTTTAATATATATTTTTTATTTGGGGAAGAGATGTTGATCATGTAAAATCCACATCCCCTCTCCATTATCCATTTATGTTTTTATTTTTAATTTTTTAAAATTTTCAATAAATATATTCAAATTACTATTTACAATTTTATATGAATATAAATTGAAAGTATCTTAATATTTATATAAATATATAAATTATAGATAGTACAATGACTTAAATGAAATAATTATAATGAGGGATCAATCTTTTTAATAAGTTATTGTTAGGGTTTTAGGATTTACAATACAGTGCGCAATTACAACGTAATTTGTAATTGTCATTGGGAAGCGTCACTATAAGATGCATATCTTTAAATAAGGTTACTGGTCAAGATTTACTAACACGGGTCGGTTAGTAGAGATCCGTTGTGACCAGTACATGTCGTATATCGTGACTTGGTCCAATGGTTTATCCCAGTAAACCATGAGTCTCGGGAGACTCGTATAGACATGTAGGTGTTTATTTGATAAGACATTGAACGACTCACTGAAGGTTTCCTAATATATGGTACATTAATGTCAATATGAACCTTCTCGAGTTGAGCGAGCATAGTGGCCATTCGACTTGAGATACCACTGTGGATATATGAGTTATCCTACACACTTTGATGGCAGTCACGTCAACGATCTAGTCATGATCAGACCTCCGTCTGTTTGTTGGGTGTGGACTGATGCTCATGATATCTTGTGCATATCAAGATAGGATCTGTCAGTCCTGTGTACAATGCATATGTATCCAACACGTGTTTACGATCTAGTAAATCCATGGACGTGGTAACGTCGGAAACCAATTCTGAGTGTTATTTCGAGATAGTAAATTGAAAGTCGACTATATTATACCAAACATATTTGACGTTATTATCTATATCCCAAGTATAATACGGATAGCATATGACGGAGGGATTATACGTATGCAGTAACCTCGACTTGCATAGTTTAGCGAGATTATCCGTGGTCGTCATAATCCATGAGTGGGTGGATTATGGACACGAAATTGGATTTCGTGACGGATAAACTTAAACTTAGAGAGTCCCACAATATGAAGTGTACTCGTCGAGCACTTGAGCAACTCGATATCAATAATACGCATTATTCATAATACTTCATCGGATTAAGTGAGTGAATTCGAATCGTTTAATCGGTTAAACGATAACACATGCATTAAGGGTTTTTTGGCCAATCGTAATTATTGTGTATTTGTATTTGATACATAATACGATTAGATACACATTAATTATTTGTCAAATAAGATTTTGACACATGCCATTTATATATATATATATGTATTTGTTATTTAATGTAAATAAAAATACATATATGGTTGTTATTTAATTATCTAGTTATTTAAATGTTAAATAATTAAATAATTAAATTTTAAAACTTTATCCAATTATCATTATGAATATGATACATGGTGATAAATAATTGGATTACATGGCATATATTTATTAAAGGCAAAAGTGTGACATTTTAATTGGCTTTTTAAAAGCTTGTTTATTGATTTAATCTGATTAAATAATAAAATGACCAAAATGCCCCTTTTACTATACACAAAAGTCGGTTTCTTTCATTTAAAAAGTAAAAAAAAAAAATTTGTTTTTCCTTATCACACACACCATGGCCAAGAGCCTCTCTAAGGAAAAGGTTTTCATCTTGCTTGATGATCCAAGTTGAAAAGTGAAGAAAAACACAAGAAAAGGCTTAGGAATTTGGAGATTAAAAGGTAATCTTTAGTCTTCTTAAGTTTGAAAATTTGATTTCTTGTTCTTGTGTTCTTATAATAGTTCTAGGGTTTCTGTACTTGTGTAAAATTTGGGGCTTTTGATTGTGGTGAATGTAATTGGAAGTGATGAAGCATGTGTGAAGTATTTTGAATGCTATTATTGTAATTAGTTTCCAAATTTATCAATTGTTGAAGAGTTGTTATTCTAGAGTGTTTTGACCACTCTTATGGTACCTAGAATTGTTCTTGAGTGCTTCATGTGTGGTGAGACTCATTTGGTGATTGATTAATTTGATTAATCTTGAATAAATTGATTTAAAGCATGAAAAATGGAAATTTTGATTTGCTGATCAGATATGTTAAAACTGAAAATTATGTGATGATTTTGATGTCATACGAATATAATGGATCTGTTTTGGGAGTTGGCACAATTTCCTGAAAGTGTTTCCGACTTGAAATAAACGAAAATGGCCAAAAATGGTGTTACCGGGAGGATTTTGAGCCAACCGGGTGACGGTTGTGAAAACAATGATTCTGTCAATGTTTGGACAACCCATGAACTGCCTCGACACTATTGGAGCTGACCTGCGCATTTTCTATAAGTGTCGGGTAGTCAGTTTGGTCAAAAATGTATTTTAGGCAATTTTACGGAAAAACGGTTTTCGTAAAAGTTTCGCGAGTTTTCAATAAGTTTATGTGAATATTTGATATTGAACAAATGTGTTTAGGTGAAATATGAATAAATTATTCATATTAGATATTGAATAATTTATTCGGTATTTTGGAAAAAAATTTAAAATACGATTTCGCCCGAACCCGCGCTTCCGTTGCACCCATCGCCCAAAACCCCAACAAAAATGGTATCAGCGCTGGTCTGATGCTTCATCCATTACATTATTCATGCTTGATATTAGATATATAATCCAATTTTAATGTTCACACATGCTAGGAATCTAGATACGTTTCTTTACTATTCAGTTCTTCGCTAACGAATATGTAACGGAAATTTAATTGTTAAATTGAGTTATATGTTATAAGGTAGAATTGAATTGTATAGAAAATGATTTAGATTAAAATTCTGTATTTGATGTAGAGTATAACTTCCATAGGAAAATCCCCGCCTTGAAATATGGTTGTAAAGTAACATGTATTGGATACATGTTTCTTGGTCCGTCTTGTCAATACGGTTTATGGGTAACCTTCTATGGCTGCATCCGAGATCTTGCCAAAGCAGTGAGGGTGTTTTTGTTAGAATTTTATCCATACCGGTTGTATATTGATATTAGACAAATTCAAGTGAAAGTGGAAATCATGAACGTGCCAAAGCTGTCAGGACCACATCGGTAGCTTGAGTTTGTCATTGGCAAGTGAAGCATTGATACGCCTCCCTGTGAACGTGCCAAAGCTGTCACAGCGAGAAACGGCCAGGACCGAAACCATGAGTCACTGGTGAGTGATTGACAAATAGTTGTCTACCTAATGAATATAAGTAGGCGAGATCGTGCCAAAGCTGTGAGTCGAAATATATTCATGGGATCCTACTCTCACCATGGAATTTGATTTAATTATTGAATTCCCGTTGTCCGTTGGGGATTACGGTATTATGTAAAGTAGTGGGAGACATTGCTGAGTTTAAAATCCATAACTTAAGCAGTGTGTAATATTTTGGAATTTACTGCTTTCGTTTTCCTTAATTCTATATTGTTTATGGAATTGTGCTTCTAATCCACTGCATTTATATTTTTTGTACATATGTTTTCTGACTTTACTTATGGTTGCGTAGTTCTAGAATAGGTTCTAGAAAGACAGTAGAGTTAGATATTGTTAGATTAGTTAAAACCATCGGGAACTGTTGTTCCGATTTTCTTGAAAATCAAAATGGTTTGTGACTTAGTTACTAAGTCACGATTAGGTAATCTAAATAGGGTATCTGCTTTAGGATATAATCATCTAGAAATGACAGTTTCTTATGCAGTAAGAATTGACACGAATTAGTTCACGTCTCGAGATTCTTGATCGACATTAAGAAAACCCCTTTAGTATTTGTTTATCTTTTAATGACGTTTTTTGGCTTTTAGTGACTTTAAGAAGTCACGTGTCTGACACAGTTTTCTAATCAATTATTTTACAATTGTTGTGAATAATTAAACGCAAATTATAAAGCTAAAGAAAGGAGATACATATAGTTGTGTATAGAGAATATCGATTCTCACAATACGACGACTATAGGTATTGGATATCAGATCTTCCGTCTGGTTATTTAAAATAATATTTAATGACTGTTTTGATATTTAATATCATAACTTGTGACTATTGGATAGTTACTTATTTTGTATAAACAGTTGTTACATATTTTAAGACGACTAGTAGTGTCATTAATGAAAGATAAACATTAAGAAAAATATTCTGTAAAGTAAATAACTTAGAACTGTGCTTTATGAGATTCTATCATAAGAGCATTAGATGTTTGTTCCGTATGGTAAATGATGGTATGATACGAGATCACACCATATATCTTTATCCATTTAATGAATATTGTATTCAGGTTGTGATTAAATCTTATTTAACCGATGATTTTCATTGGACCACCGATTTATTAAACTAATACATTGGATGTGTGTAGTTTAATGAATTAGAAAAATTGCCATAGATAGTTTTCTCTACTTCGTAACTTAGTTAATGAATTGTCATGACTTAGTTATGTGTTTTTTATTAGAGAACATGTTGATCGTTTTGAATAGTTCGAGAACTTTCGATATGTTTTTAATGAAATTCAGATAGAATATTCTGAATAGTTCAAAGATATTATATTTGAAGTGTTGAAAACTATAAAATTTATCGTGAGTATTTGAATTGTTCGAAGATATTTGATATGATCAAACACATGAATTTATGGCAATTAGTTCTGAAGTTATTTAATAAATATGATTCTATCTCAATATTAAACTTCCGCGATTCCATTTTGATGGAATTGGTCAGTGGGAGTAATCGAATCTTATATGATTTGATTCGTTGATATTGAGTGTTACCGAATTGGTTTTCAATACTCTTGGGTTTAAGCTCATGTAACTCTAATTCATCTATTTAATTAAGGTTCCATTAGTTCCTATAGTCACATATATGATATGCATAGTGGAAATTCGAATCTTGAAAAGTTTGAGATTTGAAACTTTTTTTTATATAATGGTTATATAATTGAAAGTACTTGTGCCTTGGAAGTACGAGTGTAAGGTTTATCATTTATTCTATTTGATGGAATATTGTATTCTGTTTGATAGAATATCTTTTCTACGATCCCGAGTAATAAAATTATTTTATTACTTAGCGTGTAACATTGGATGTTGACAATTGTAGAAAAGACTTGACTTAGTGAAGTCAAATGAGAGAATAATAAACTGTGATGAAACTACATAATTAATAAGATGAAAAGACCCTTAGACAACTTATGTATATGTTCAATAGGATGTCAAAATCATTTGCAAAGTATTAGATAGTTAATGATTCTGTTGTTTTCTTAACGAATGAAATTATCATATAACTTATAATGGGAGCGATATTTGATATCGGTTTCAGAAATAACATTTGAACCATAGATCTAAGATTGTTCAAATCTTACTACGATCGAGTTTTAAACTTGATTAGGCTTTCAGTATGAATAGTTCATAAAGTCTGCAAATTGTTTGCGTAGCAAAAGCAGAGTGAGCTTGATAAAGGTTTGACCTTTATAGTATGACAGTGAGAAATGTTATCCTCAATAGTCTATTGTAGATTCTGAGAGTACCTCTCTCTGGTCGCACTAATTGGACGATTAAGATTTCTTGGTTAATGTTGACATTAAACTATATTTTTGGCTAAAGAATGCAAAGTGGCGTTCTTGAAAGGGTCATTTGAATAAGAGATTCGTTGCAGTTTCTTTGTTTGAAGAAGTTCATTCTGGAATAGCCCTAGAGTTTGTATTCTGTCAAGATCACTGTTTGATATATTAGCTTATAGAGCCTATTCTAGACTCAGATAAGTTTTCCGGAAATCCGTGTTCTCTGATTTTGATATCAGTCAGATTGTCTGGTTTTATCGAAGTATAGAAAATACGTATTTGTCAGTAGGGTCAGTGGGAGTGTACAAATTTCTTTCTAGTATTATATTTCCTAAGTCTTTTTTTCTCCGTGAAAGCAGTGAGAGTAATCTCTATTATATTTGATATAAAATTTTATATTAGATATAAAACTAAGAGACTTATGAGATACTCTCATTAGTCGCATATTAGATACGATTTAATAAATGACACAGTGAGACTATTTGTATAATAGTTAGTATAACTGTTTGACAGTTAGTATAACTGTTTGACAGTTAACGCGTCTTTTATATATATAATATTCATCTTTCGTAAAGGATGATTCATTTGTCGAAAGATAGATTGATTGGAATGTCTAGTCAATTTTATGCATCATAGGATGATAGCTGTCGCACAATACTGTATTATATGCGATTAAAAATATCAATTTAATTATAATTTTTACAAGTTATTTTGATATGCAGTAGTGTGGAACACAGACCTGAGCGACGCCGTTCCTAGGCTCGCGGCCTAGTTGGGAAGGATTACATAACATGGAGTCGCCACCCGGTGTGAACCGGGACAAAGATTTAAGGCCGCACTCACCCCTCGCAAGGGAAGACCTCAAACCGTTGGGTTCGGAATGGTCCCTTACTTATGTCACTTGTAATGAAAGGATTCACGTAATAATTTAACTAAGCTTAAGTAACACTTATTTCCAATAGTATCATGCTTCTAAATTCATATGCATACATCAACAAGTTCATCACAACATGCAACATCACATGGCAATCTCATGAACATATTTCAATCCTATGATATGGAAAACTAAGAACAACATAATCATGATTGAATACAATCCTGAGAACACATAGAATGGATAAATGCAGGGATACAAATAATGTGGTTGGCTATATAACACAAGAAAGATCAACCAAGAGGCAATTATGCATGAATATGATAAGACAGACTCAGTTCAGTGTGTGCGCGTTCGTGTAGCGTTCGTAAACGCGTTCGAACGGTAAACAGAAGGTTCGCGTTCGTGTAGCGTTTGATAACGCGTTCGAACGGAAATGAGACAGAATGCGCGCGTTCGTGTAGCGTTCGTAAACGCGTTCGAACGTAAATGAAACAGAATGCTCGCGTTCGTATAGCGTTTGATAACGCGTTCGAACGGAAATGAGACCTGATGCATGATAAGGCAAAATGTATGCGCGTTCGAGTTGCGTTTGTTAACGCGTTCGAACGGACACGACCTGATGCATGATAAGGCAAAATGTATGCGCGTTCGAGTTGCGTTTATGAACGCGTTCGAACGGACACGGACCTGATGCATGATAAGGCAAAATGGAATGCAATACATAAACAGAAAATAAAGGGGCGCGGCGAAGTACTGCCGTAAAGGTGGCCTTTTGGGCTCTTGATCTCTCAAAGAGAGGACCTTTAGACCAACATACTAAGCTCATGCGCGTCACATCACATCATGCATATAAACATAAAGACAATCATATTATTCTAAGTATGTCCGATTGAACGTATCTTGTATCCAACCGGGCACACATCAACCGGCGCGGCAAAGTAGTGTCACAAAGGTGGCCTTTTCGGCTCTTGGTCTCCCAAATGGAGGACCTTTGGACTAACTCACTAAGCCCATGCGCTCGATTGAATCATACATAAATGAGCAACATGTTGAATTCAAGTAAAGAAAACTAAATAAACAAAAAGCAACACAACGAGAGGGAGATGGTGCCGTTTACTCAAGCGGTACGTGGAGTTGTGGCCCGAGTACAGATCATATTACCGTCCATTCGGAATCGGCTATGAAATTTATGTCCGGGTTTCCATCCGATATACCGCGAGAGTTGACACATCTCTCATTCATCCAATACCCACAACATGCATCCATAAACGACTCTCATGCGAATAGAATTCAATAATAATAATAAAAAGAACGAATATAAACTAATGAAAAGGTACCCTCAGGTCTAACCTTTTAAATCATCTCTCGGATGTACGGTACACGATTGTCGGAAGGGTGGATGCTCCGCAACTCTCCCGGTTCACTGGTTCACTGTTCTCGTTCGTTGTCTTACTGTTTTGAGTCGTCGTTCTCCGTCTTTTGCTATTATTTCCTTGTGGTTTCGCTGCCTTTTCCTCTTTATCTTTTGCTTACTGGTTTTTGGTGTCTTCTTCCTGTAATATTTTTATGTGTGTTGTGTGTGAGTTAGGGACTAGCTAGCTAGGGTTGAGAAGGTTGGTGAAGGGTTCTTTTTATAGGCAAAGGGTTAGGTTTGACAAGGAAAGGAATTTGATTTGGTTTGGTTAAGGGAAGTCAAGAGATTTGATTTGGTTTGGTTAAGGGAAGTCAAAGATTGAGGGGGGACAAATCTTGGCTAGATAGGGAAGGTTGGATATTTGATTGGCTTGGATTAGGAATACAATATTTTAAGTTTGGGAATAATCTTATTAGATTGGGAATATAATTGGTTGATTGATTTTAATTAGGCATGATTATATTTTGATTTAGTGTGTGATTTGTTTAATTTAGGCATGATTTTAGTTTAAGTTGGTAATTGTTTATTTTATGTTTGGTATATGTTTTATTTAATCATTTAATTAATTTGATTATTATATTATTTAGTTAATGTTTTAATTAATATTTATTTATTTAAATTGGGATGTGTTTTATGGGCTTTGGGGGGGGCTAATTGGGCTGGATGTGAGGCTAGCAGCAAAACCAGAATTACCGACACCGTTCGAACGCTTCCTCGAACGCGGCACCAACGCCCGCAATCCGTTTGACGTTCGAACGTAAACACGAACGCGGCACCAACGAAAACAGTGAACCTTGTTTATTCTGAATTTCCCCTTCCGATGTCCGTTTCCCGTGACCTCCGTGACTTAAAAGGTAGTGTCTCCAAAATGAGACTCATCATAGGGACTTATGCGTAAAAATGCAGTGCCTACAGTCGCCCCCACTTTGATGGGACTCGTGTAATGTGCAACAGTGACAATCCATCAAAGTTATGCAATGCATTTTACTTACCTGGCTAGCTAGCTGTCTCGAGCTGAGCTGATACTGCAGTGGACCTCGATCCTGAGATGCATCTCGATGCTGCTGATGATGTGGGCCTCGAACCTGGGACGCATCCCAATAGCTGCAACCGACAACGGGGGCCTCGACCCTGGGACGCATCCCAATACCGCTGACAAAATGTGGGCCTCGACCCTGGGACGCATCCCGAAAATGATGATGCAGTGGACCTCGATCCTGGGACGCATCCCAATAGCTGCAACCGACAACGGGGGCCTCGACCCTGGGACGCATCCCAATACCGCTGACAAAATGTGGGCCTCGACCCTGGGACGCATCCGAAAATGATGATGCAGTGGACCTCGATCCTGGGACGCATCCCAATAGCTGCACCGACAACGGGGGCCTCGACCCTGGACGCATCCCATACCGCTGACAAAATGTGGGCCTCGACCCTGGGACGCATCCCAAAATGATGATGCAGTGACCTCGATCCTGGGACGCATCCCAATAGCTGAACCGACAACGGGGGCCTCGACCCTGGGACGCATCCCCATACCGCTGACAAAATGTGGGCCTCGACCCTGGACGCATCCCGAAAATGATGATGTGGAGCTTCGCTCCTCAGCCGATATGGGCTTCGCCCCCAAGCTGACATGATGTGATGTGGAGCCTCGCTCCTCAACCGATATGGGCTTCGCCCCCAAGCTGACATGATGTGATGTGGAGCCTCGCTCCTCAACCGATATGGGCTTCGCCCCCAAGCTGACATGATGCGACCCCTGGTTCATTCCCGAAGTGAGCTGAGGGTCTTGTTCCATTGTGAGCTGAGGGTCTTGTTCCCTGAATTGTTGAGTGTTGGGTTTTGTTCCCGTGGGTCTTGTTCCCATTGTGAGCTGAGGGTCTTGTTCCCTGAATTGTTGACATGAGGCTTTCTTCCCCTTGAGCTTTGTTCTCAAACTATACTGATATGAGGCTTTCTTCCTCTTGAGCTTTTTTCCCGAACTGTGTTGATATGAGGCTTTATTCCTCGGGGCTTTTTCCCGAACTTATACTGATATGAGGCTTTCTTCCCCTTGAGCTTTGTTCTCAAACTTATACTGATATGAGGCTTTCTTCCTCTGGGCTTTGTTCCCTGACTGTGTTAACTGTGGGCTTTGTCCCCGAACTGTACTGAATGTGGGCTTTATTCCCGTACTGAGCTGGATGCAGGCTTTCTTCCTGAACCGAACTAGATGCAGGCTTTATTCCTGAACTGTTACTGTAAGGTGGTCCATTCCCGGACCGTTACTGTGAGGTGGTTCATTCCCGAACCGTGCTTCCATTCTTGGAGTGCCATTCCCGGCTTGTTCATTCTTGAACTGTCCATTCCCGGACCATATCTCCATTCTCGGAGTGTCATTTCCGACTTGTTCATTCTTGAACTCTGCTCCATTCTTGGATTGCCATTCTCGGCTTGTTCATTCTCGAGCTGTCCATTCCCGGACTATATCTCTATTCTCGGAGTGCCATTCTCGGCAGAACTGATCTGATGTAATGTGGGCCTCGCCCCCAGAATGCCATACCCGGCAAGACTGATACTGATGTAATGTGGGCCTCGACCCTGGGACTCATTCCCCAAACTGATGTTGAAGTGGGCCTCGGCCCCAACTGCTACTGACATGGGCCTCGCCCCTAGATTGATGCTGATGTGGGCCTCGACCCTCGGATTCATTCCAAAATTCTGCTGATGCGGGCCTCGGCCCTGGGATTCATTCCCTGGATCCATTCCAAAATTCTGCTGATGTGGGCCTCGGCCCTGGGATTCATTCCCTGGATTCATTCCAAAATTCTGCTGATGTGGGCCTCGGCCCTGGGATTCATTCCCCGGATTCATTCCAAAATTCTGCTGATGTGGGCCTCGCCCCTGAACTGATATTGATATGGGCCTCGCCCCCAGACTGATATTGATATGGGCCTCGCCCCTAGACTGATACAGATACGGGCCTCGCCCCTGTGACTCATTTCTGAAATTGCTGACATGGGCCTCAACCCCGGGATTCATTCCAACACTCTGACGATGTGGGCCTCGACCCTGGGACTCATCCCCAAAACTACTACTCATATGTTACTGATTCTGGTTGTCTTATCTTTGCCGCTTTCTCTTTTTCTCTTCTGAAACCTGTTATTACAAAACAGAACAAACACAAAAGGGATGCAAAAATGTGTTACGTGTATGCATGCATGCATGATTGGGTTTCCTATCCCATTGAGCTAGGTCTTCTGCCAGTATTCTTGGTGGCTGCTTGGTCTTTTGACAAGTCTGTCATCTTCCCTAACCAACATGCATCTATGATGGCTTTTAAATCAAAAGGGAGTTAACATGGTGCATGTATGCATGAGGTGCATGAGATGCATATAACATATATAACATACTAAATCAATTAAAATTTTCATACAAATCGGCCCGTTATCATTTTAGAAGCTTTCGGGCTAATTGCAATAGGAGTGAACTCATCCCAGTTTAAATGGCCCAACAAGTTCACGTCTCATGGCAAGGAGCCCAACTAAATCCAAATGGTAACATTCCGAACACAAGCACAAAGTGGCTCATCAACACTTAGAAGCCTTCGGCCCAATTGTCATAAAGTACGTTCTTGTCCCAGTTTAAATGGCCCAACAAGCCCATATCTTATGACAAATAGTCCAAATGAATCCAAACGATGATGTTCCCAAACACAAGCATAAAAGAGATTAATGCAAACATAACATAACAATTTTTACATAATGGCCCACCAACATTTCAGAAGCTTTGGGCCTAATAGTCATACAGTACGAACTTGCCCCAGTTTAAATGGCCCAGCAAGCCCGCATTTCTGACAATAGTCCAACTGCATCCAAATGAGGATGGTCCACAAGCACATACTCAAGGAAATAATTGTTACTTAACCATACAAACCGGTCTATGGGTGGGTTAGTAAGAGTATAGACAAAGGCTCTCACCGGCGAAGGATGGCCCACAATTAGGTCTCCCCACTCAAGGGTTCGAGCAACCAAGTGAGCGCACCCTTTTTTATACACTAAGGTACGTGCCAATGAGCTATGGTGTGTGACGGACTGTCAAATGGATTTCCCGTTGTAGATTCCCCAGAGGGAAGGTGGAGCGAGGCTCACTTAAGTACCCAAAGCCTCTTAGGCTCTTATCGCTTGGTGTCAGGAATAAACAACGAGTCCTCCAAATTAGTCCATCACAAAGGCTACGAGTAGATGGCCATATAGGTGTCCTCACAGCTTTTCCTTCTAGAAAGGTAGTGAGTGAAGGAAGACACCAAACCATTACCTAGCCTCAAAATGCCTTTGATTAAACCCTCATTTCATCCACTATAGACATGGTCAATTAAAACATAAATCCAAACATTACAAGACAATATTTCGGGGCCAATTCTCTATCCCCAGTGGAGTCGCCAGACTGTGGGAACACAGGACCTGAGCGACGCCGTTCCTAGGCTCGCGGCCTAGTTGGGAAGGATTACATAACATGGAGTCGCCACCCGGTGTGAACCGGGACAAAGATTTAAGGCCGCACTCACCCCTCGCAAGGGAAGACCTCAAACCGTTGGGTTCGGAATGGTCCCTTACTTATGTCACTTGTAATGAAAGGATTCACGTAATAATTTAACTAAGCTTAAGTAACACTTATTTCCAATAGTATCATGCTTCTAAATTCATATGCATACATCAACAAGTTCATCACAACATGCAACATCACATGGCAATCTCATGAACATATTTCAATCCTATGATATGGAAAACTAAGAACAACATAATCATGATTGAATACAATCCTGAGAACACATAGAATGGATAAATGCAGGGATACAAATAATGTGGTTGGCTATATAACACAAGAAAGATCAACCAAGAGGCAATTATGCATGAATATGATAAGACAGACTCAGTTCAGTGTGTGCGCGTTCGTGTAGCGTTCGTAAACGCGTTCGAACGGTAAACAGAAGGTTCGCGTTCGTGTAGCGTTTGATAACGCGTTCGAACGGAAATGAGACAGAATGCGCGCGTTCGTGTAGCGTTCGTAAACGCGTTCGAACGTAAATGAAACAGAATGCTCGCGTTCGTATAGCGTTTGATAACGCGTTCGAACGGAAATGAGACCTGATGCATGATAAGGCAAAATGTATGCGCGTTCGAGTTGCGTTTGTTAACGCGTTCGAACGGACACGGACCTGATGCATG
This sequence comes from Zanthoxylum bungeanum, assembly GCA_019454045.1. Taxonomy (NCBI): domain Eukaryota; kingdom Viridiplantae; phylum Streptophyta; class Magnoliopsida; order Sapindales; family Rutaceae; genus Zanthoxylum; species Zanthoxylum bungeanum. The sequence continues at coordinate 28,259 of SKCR01006091.1, read as the reverse complement.
ATAAGGCAAAATGTATGCGCGTTCGAGTTGCGTTTATGAACGCGTTCGAACGGACACGGACCTGATGCATGATAAGGCAAAATGGAATGCAATACATAAACAGAAAATAAAGGGGCGCGGCGAAGTACTGCCGTAAAGGTGGCCTTTTGGGGCTCTTGATCTCTCAAAGAGAGGACCTTTAGACCAACATACTAAGCTCATGCGCGTCACATCACATCATGCATATAACATAAAGACAATCATATTATTCTAAGTATGTCCGATTGAACGTATCTTGTATCCAACCGGGCACACATCAACCGGCGCGGCAAAGTAGTGTCACAAAGGTGGCCTTTTCGGCTCTTGGTCTCCCAAATGGAGGACCTTTGGACTAACTCACTAAGCCCATGCGCTCGATTGAATCATACATAAATGAGCAACATGTTGAATTCAAGTAAAGAAAACTAAATAAACAAAAAGCAACACAACGAGAGGGAGATGGTGCCGTTTACTCAAGCGGTACGTGGAGTTGTGGCCCGAGTACAGATCATATTACCGTCCATTCGGAATCGGCTATGAAATTTATGTCCGGGTTTCCATCCGATATACCGCGAGAGTTGACACATCTCTCATTCATCCAATACCCACAACATGCATCCATAAACGACTCTCATGCGAATAGAATTCAATAATAATAATAAAAAGAACGAATATAAACTAATGAAAAGGTACCCTCAGGTCTAACCTTTTAAATCATCTCTCGGATGTACGGTACACGATTGTCGGAAGGGTGGATGCTCCGCAACTCTCCCGGTTCACTGGTTCACTGTTCTCGTTCGTTGTCTTACTGTTTTGAGTCGTCGTTCTCCGTCTTTTGCTATTATTTCCTTGTGGTTTCGCTGCCTTTTCCTCTTTATCTTTTGCTTACTGGTTTTTGGTGTCTTCTTCCTGTAATATTTTTTATGTGTGTTGTGTGTGAGTTAGGGACTAGCTAGCTAGGGTTGAGAAGGTTGGTGAAGGGTTCTTTTTATAGGCAAAGGGTTAGGTTTGACAAGGAAAGGAATTTGATTTGGTTTGGTTAAGGGAAGTCAAGAGATTTGATTTGGTTTGGTTAAGGGAAGTCAAAGATTGAGGGGGGACAAATCTTGGCTAGATAGGGAAGGTTGGATATTTGATTGGCTTGGATTAGGAATACAATTTTTAAGTTTGGGAATAATCTTATTAGATTGGGAATATAATGGTTGATTGATTTTAATTAGGCATGATTATATTTTGATTTAGTGTGTGATTTGTTTAATTTAGGCATGATTTTAGTTTAAGTTGGTAATTGTTTATTTTATGTTTGGTATATGTTTTATTTAATCATTTAATTAATTTGTTATTATATTATTTAGTTAATGTTTTAATTAATATTTATTTATTTAAATTGGGATGTGTTTTATGGGCTTTGGGGGGCTAATTGGGCTGGATGTGAGGCTAGCAGCAAAACCAGAATTACCGACACCGTTCGAACGCTTCCTCGAACGCGGCACCAACGCCCGCAATCCGTTTGACGTTCGAACGTAAACCGAACGCGGCACCAACGAAAACAGTGAACCTTGTTTATTCTGAATTTCCCCTTCCGATGTCCGTTTCCCGTGACCTCCGTGACTTAAAAGGTAGTGTCTCCAAAATGAGACTCATCATAGGGACTTATGCGTAAAAATGCAGTGCCTACAAGTAGACCATATGATGGGCCTTGGAAACAAGTTCTTTGTTATCTAATAGATACTAAGAACGAGTTTCTAATTCATGGAGAATTTAGTCTGCAAAACCATAAGGTTAATTAGTTTTGATCCTAATTATGACATTAGATGTCTATGTCATATAAGTCAGAAAAGATGCAGTGAGAGTGTCCTGTTGATTCTACTATACACAGTGGAATCAGTTGCAACTTTTGAATTATTGACTTATGAAATTGCAAAGTGACCTTAATGATAAGAAGTGTTGATATTAGTTTTGTGCTTGAGGTTGTCTTGAAGTATTTTGGATTTGATCTATATATACTTAGACAACTCAACAGCTATAGCACAATACTGATATAACATCTGAGTCATATTGATGTGGAATTTGATTCAACAAAATATGAATGATGCTAGTTAAGGAAAACGATTGAGTTTGTTGGACAGACTCAATTTGATAAAGCAGACTCACTTGTTGATGCCTACCTCTTGAGTGCTGGTGAGCTCTTGAGGGCCACAGTATGTGATACACATTGAGAGGTGTATATGATACCGGGGATTGACACTAGAGCAAGTTGAAGAAATTGTTAGGGTTGGTGCTCAGAGTGCCAATCTGGATCGTATTTATGTCCAATTCATAAATACGAGAAATTCTATTTTCCATATTAATTACTAATTTAATGATAACGCACTTGTCTTTTATACACTTATTCGATCTAATTGTGATTAAATTTCTAATTACGATTAGATCGAAACTAAATCTGGTTTAGTGATACGTGTATATTAGATAAAGACCATATGATTTACAATATAGTGCGCAGTTACAACGTAGTTTGTAATTGACATTAGGAAGCGTCACTATAAGATGTATATATTTAAATAAAGTTCTTGGTCAAGATTTACTAACAGGGTCAGTTAGTAGAGATCCGTCGAGCCCAGTACATGTCGTATATCGTGACTTGGTCCGATGGTTTATCCTAGTAAACCATGAGTCTCGGGAGACTCGTATAGACATGTAGGTGTTTATTTGATAAGACATTGAACGACTCACTGAAGGTTTCCTAATAGATGGTACACCAACGTCAATAGGTTCCTTCTCGAGTTGAGTGAGCATAGTGGTCCTTCGACTTGAGATACCACTGTGGATATATGAGTTACCCTCCACACTTTGATGGCAGTCACATCAATGATCTAGTCATGATCAGACCTCTGCATGTTCGTCGGTGTGGACTGATGCTTATGATATCATGTGCGTATCAAGATAGGATCTGTCAGTCCTGTGTACAGGGCATATGTATCCAGCACGTGTTTACGATCTAGTAAATCCATTGTCGTTGTATAACGTCGGAAACAAGTTCTGAGTGTTGTAGACGCTGATTTTCACCCGAGGTCCACAATTGAGATTTCATAGAAGGGGGCACTGGCGATCCTGCGAAACAAAGATGTAGAGTGAGCGGGAGCACTGCCCACCGGTGTGGTGGGTGCCGGGGGCACTCCGACGCCCAAGTCAGTAATGGGACTAAAGAAAGTTATAAAGGAGAGGGCTAGGTTAGATGCTACCTTAAACTCTGTAGGGTACCGTGAATGTGGTAAGAATATGAGGTTTAGAGAGCTATCAAGAGGGTGTAGTACTGGGCTATCATTATCAGAGCTCGCCCCCTCTTAGGAGAGCTAGAAGTTCCTTTTATATGTTATTTTAGGTGAGACTCATGAATACCTTTAACTGACATACGTTTGGTGTGTTGGTAACGGTCGCATCACTTAAGAAGCAGTTATGGACAGTCATGGAGAAGCAGTTATGGAGATTGAAAACGGTCGAGTTATAAATGGTGTTTATGTGTCTGAATGTTACATGGGCTACTGTACGGTGGGTCTTCGGTCTGAGTTGGTGGGGCTTGCGAATCTTTGGGCCGACACACACTAAATCCGGGCTTCATAAGAGAGTGAATCTGTGATGGCGGCTTGGGCCTGAAGTAAAGGTCGAATTGCCCTTGGGTCAAATTTGGCCCAAACAGTTTGTCTCCTACTCTCTAAGTCAAGGAGTCATTGGCTTGGAGAGTACTTGAAGCATGAGTCGCTTGGGACGATGCCATAATATGTTGGTGTACTCGAGCGTTGATGCTGCATACTAATTGAACCAAACGAATGTCAAGTTATCAACTTGAGTCTACAAGATCCATTTGGGGAAGTACCCAGTTGTCCGAGCCAGATGATGGTCGAGATAATGAAATCGACTCTACTAGAGCCATTGGGGAAGTGCCCAATTGATTGAACCAGATGAAGGTCAGTACATCAGTCATACGACATGTGTCTTCCATGTCTACAAGTGGACTCGAAATGAATCTATGGGGGATGTCCCCAGTTGACTGGACTTGATGAGTCCATGATGATATAAGTCATATGACATGTGTAATCCACGTCTACAACTTTGACCCGATATGAGTCCATGGGGGATGTCCCCGGTCGACTGGACTTGATGAGTCCAGGAGGATATGAGTCATTCGACATGTGTAATCCATGTCTACAAGTTGACTCGAAATGAGTCTATGGGGGATGTCCCCGGTCGACTGGACTTGATGAGTCCAGGAGGATAAGAGTCATACGACATGTGTAATCCATGTCCTAAACTTTGACTCGACATGAGTCCATGGGGGATGTCCCCGGTCGACTGGTCTTGATAAAGCCAGGAATATATGTCATACGACATGGGTAGTTCATGTCTATAATTTGACTCAACATGAGTCCATAGGGGATGTCCCCGGTCGACTGGACTTGATGAAGCCAGGAAGAAATAATTCATTCGACATGTAATCCATGTCTATAACTTGACTCAACATGAGTCCATAGGGGATGTCCCCGGTCGACTGGACTTGATGAAGCCAGGAAGAAATAATTCATTCGACATGTAATCCATGTCTATAACTTGACTCAACATGAGTCCATAGGGGATGTCCCCGGTCGACTGGACTTGATGAAGCCAGGAAGAAATAATTCATTCGACATGTAATCCATGTCTATAACTTGACTCAACATGAGTCCATAGGGGATGTCCCCGGTCGACTGGACTTGATGAAGCCAGGAAGAAATAATTCATTCGACATGTAATCCATGTCTATAACTTGACTCAACATGAGTCCATAGGGGATGTCCCTGGTCGACTGGACTTGATGAAGCCAGGAAGAAATAATTCATTCGACATGTAATCCATGTCTATAACTTGACTCAACATGAGTCCATAGGGGATGTCCCCGGTCGACTGGACTTGATGAAGCCAGGAAGAAATAATTCATTCGACATGTAATCCATGTCTATAACTTGACTCGACATGAGTCCATGGGCGATGTCCCCGGTCGACTGGACTTGATGATGGTTCAAAAGACTTTTCATTCTTACCTGCTCACGAGACTTCTACTAAATGGTCATAATAAATGTCCATATGAATCTTCATACTACCTTACTCGATAATAGTTAGTTAATTGATCCTTTCATGTCGCCTGAGGGAGAGATGGCAATTTTTCCATTCATCATGGGATTAATGGCCGTCCATCTTGTTATTTGAAAATTGAATGAACAAAATGTCCTACCATCCCGTCATGTCGAGTGAGATCACAGGGGAAGGTACTACAAGCCCTTGAAGTTAAAATAGTTTGGAGTAAAGAAAGAGCTCCATCGGACTACTATCAAATAGTGTCGAATAGTCTTAGTGCCTAACTCTATTCTGTTTTGTCGAACGAGTGGGAGAAAAGTATTTAATGTAGCCCTATTGTCGACTTTTTTTAACATTTGAATGGCTAATTTATGGCTTCTATCCAGCCTGCTGAGGTCTTCCAACGTGACCACGGCCCATGGAGTGTGAGGATGGAGTGGGCCTGTGTAACAGGCTTATTGTGATGGGTTATTATGGCCCGAAAATGTATAACCAGCCTACACTTGATATGACAATACATTTCTACTCAATTATGTGCTCCACTCTACAGGCTCAATTTTGTATTTCAGATCGACAAGATGAACTTCAACTAGCGTCGTCTGACTCTACACCCGAAAGCGCCACGCAAACACAACGTCGCACTAGAACCCTAACCTGAGACGACACTGCCATATTCCATTCCCGTAAGCGCCGCGCAAAACGACATCGCACAGGTAGCTCAACCTGAGCCCGTGGTCGCTGAACTTATATCTGAAGAAGACGCAGAGGAAGTTGAACTTCAAAACGACGCCGTGCGAGAATCTAGTTCTTTGAATCCGTCTCCTCGGATCACTCAACAGCCTCAGACGATATACAAAAATCCCCGAAACCAGTTCTCTACACTGCCCCACCCCTCGACAGAAAGCGGACTCGACGGTGCTGTCGGAGGAACCGACTGTCGCTGTTCTTTCTGGAACCGATTAGAGTGCTAGGGCTATTGGAGGAGCGTGACTCGACATGAGGTCGGATGGACTGATCGTTGCTTTTCTGGAACCGATTTTGGGCGTGTTGGTTATTGGAGAAGCTTGAGTCGACATGCGGTCTGATTGTCGCCTTACTGGAACCGATTTGGGCGTTTCCTAGGTGATGTTGATCTCAATTAATTCGTTTGCTTTAAAGTCCTTCCTTGCAACCATCAATTTTGCGTTTTGTTTCAATTGTTTTATGGGTTTTGAATTTGGTTTAGGGATCTGTCGATTCAGATTGTCGTGGGGGTTGGACGCCCAATAGGTAATGAGTTGTGTCCCCTGGTAGGGCTTGTTTTGCCAGCTTCTCCTGCCCAGAGCAGTTGTTGTGTCGTCCATGGTAACTACCAGTGATGCCTTTAAAATATTTAGACCTTATCCTGTCACAATTGCTGGTGCGTCTTCTGCTTGTGAGAGTGTTGATCATGGCTTGCAAATGCATTGTTTTGGCAATAAAATTGGGCATTGACATTGATGTATAAGTGGCAACTTCATTATTGACTATTCGAATTGGAAAGAAGAAATAATTTTGGCTACTGGAGTGTTTAGAGATATGCCCGAGAAGAATATTGTGAGCTGTGGGCTTGGAGATTGGTCGTTGAATATGTTTCCTGGATCTGGTGTGTTGTCTTTACTTCCTCAGATTGTGGTTGATTTCGGTTCTGTCGTATGAGGGAAACTCTTGTGGTGAAAGAGTCCGCTTAGGATACTGCTACGGCAGTTTGAGAAGCTATTTTCAAAAGCAAGAAAACCAGAAAGTCTTGATCTTGCCGCTTCCTGTTTAATATTAGTAGTAGAGCAGAGACAGATTGTAAACTTGAGGTAGAGCCACCAGCAAATGCGACCTCACCCGTTCAATCAATCTCATGAGACAACTATTTTGCTCCAGTGATGATAACAATTTTGATTTGGGTATCTGTGGTGTCTGATAGAGAGACTGATAAAATTTGGCCAACCCAGTCGCCTCTTTCAGTAACTGCTTGTCTTTCAGTTTTATTTTGTGAGAATAGGCATTCAGATTATGCAATTCGATATTAGCTACTTTATTAAATCTTGTTTCTATTAAACATGCTTGTATTATAACATAGGGTATTCAAGCAAAGTTATGGAATTTTTGATAAAATCCGTAAGGGAAAATGGTTGAAGCTTACATTCATCAATACAACTTATTACTTTGTGGTCTATAAGAGAGAACGAATAATGGAGTCTGAATCTTTCGCTATAGAAATTGAGTTAAAAGGTTTCTCTATGTATAAGGTGTCGTATATGCTTCTTTGAAGCTTTCACTTATTATTGACCTGAAGAAGGTCCATCATGCTACAAAGGGATGAGCTCGACGAATGTCATCAAGGTCATCTATGAGTCTACTACCGAGTGGACTTGACTACTAGAGTTAACGAAAGTCTAAGGTCATTATTCCTGACTTCTCCAGTCCTAAAGAGGGTTTGGTACTTCATACTACCAACCTTACTCTACAAGACCTAACAAAAGTAATTGTGAGTCTAATGTCGAATGGACCTCATGGAGTTCCAAAATAATTTTCACCCTACCTACTAGATGAAGGTTGGTCGATTGAACCTGTTGTAGGTTCCAATGATTTCTCATTCTAGGCATGATAATTCCATATGTAGTATAGACTTGGGAATGTTGAATCAACGTAGTATGAAAAAGATGACTAACTCTTTATGTCATCTAGGGGAGATAACAACCATTCCCACGTAGTATGGTAAATCATATGCATGAAGTTGTATGTCTAATAGTATTCCAGTCAAGCTAAGTCTTATTTTAACTGATGTCGGATGAGATTTTAAACAAGTGTCAGGTCTCATACGTGGAGTGTCGAGTGAAATCTTTCATAGATACTAAACTATCATTTAATGTCGATGGTGACAAGCTGTGTGTGATATTGTTGATTGAGATATTTCTAATAAGTCTTATGTCATACATTGAAAATGTAGATTGTGCTATTCATTACAGTTACCTATTTTTAAATTATAGTGTCGACAGGAACACCCATAACAAGTATCATATCATAACAACTACTATAAGCCTCGTACTTTAGTGATGTCAACTGAGACATTCTTAAAAACTGTAAGCCATACCTGGTAAGGTTGATAGGGAAGTCCACGCACAGTCTTCACCCGAGTACTGTCAACCGGAACAATCCTTATGCCAAGTACATTGCTCCATTATATGAAGTGAATGGTAATGAGAATGGTTCCATTGGAAGGATGCGACTTGCTCCTGATGTTGGTCCGCGGGACTCTAGTCGAATATAATCTGAATTTGATGGCAATTCACTTATGCCTTCTGAAGGAGATATGAATCTTCTTAACACCGTCTGAAGAAGGTAATACTTCTTTCACGTAGCTTCTTGGTTGACTGATAGGATCGTAGATGGAGAGATCTCTGCATGCTTTGAATCGCCAGGGCCCCACGGTGGGCGCCAAATTGTAGACGCTGATTTTCACCCGAGGTCCACAATTGAGATTTCATAGAAGGGGGCACTGGCGATCCTGCGAAACAAAGATGTAGAGTGAGCGGGAGCACTGCCCACCGGTGTGGTGGGTGCCGGGGGCACTCCGACGCCCAAGTCAGTAATGGGACTAAAGAAAGTTATAAAGGAGAGGGCTAGGTTAGATGCTACCTTAAACTCTGTAGGGTACCGTGAATGTGGTAAGAATATGAGGTTTAGAGAGCTATCAAGAGGGTGTAGTACTGGGCTATCATTATCAGAGCTCGCCCCCTCTTAGGAGAGCTAGAAGTTCCTTTTATATGTTATTTTAGGTGAGACTCATGAATACCTTTAACTGACATACGTTTGGTGTGTTGGTAACGGTCGCATCACTTAAGAAGCAGTTATGGACAGTCATGGAGAAGCAGTTATGGAGATTGAAAACGGTCGAGTTATAAATGGTGTTTATGTGTCTGAATGTTACATGGGCTACTGTACGGTGGGTCTTCGGGTCTGAGTTGGTGTGGGCTTGCGAATCTTTGGGCCGACACACACTAAATCTGGGCTTCATAAGAGAGTGAATCTGTGATGGCGGCTTGGGCCTGAAGTAAAGGTCGAATTTGCCCTTGGGTCAAATTTGGCCCAAACAAGTGTTATTTCGAGATCGTAAATTGAAAGTCGACTGTATTATACCGAACGGATTTGACGTTGTTATCTATATCCCAGGTATAATACGGATAGTATGTGACGGAGGGATTATACGTATGCAGTGACCTCGACTTGCATAGTTTAACGAGATTATCCGTGGTCGTCATAATCCATGAGTGGGTGGATTATGGACACGAAATTGGATTTCGTGACGGATAAACCTAAACTTAGAGAGTCCCACAATATGAAGTGTACTCGTCGAGCACTTGAGCAACTCGATATAAATAATATGGATTATTCATAATACTTCATCGGATTAAGTGAGTTAATTCGAATCGTTTAATCGGTTAAACGATAACACATGCATTAAGGGTTTTTTGGCCAATCGTAATTATTGTGTATTTGTATTTGACACATAATACGATTAGATACACATTAATTATTTGTTAAATAAGATTTTGACACATGTCATATTTTTATATATTTATATTTGTTATTTAATGTAAATAAAAATACATATATTGTTGTTATTTAATTATCTAGTTATTTAAATGTTAAATAATTAAATAATTAAATTTTCAAACTTTATCCAATTATCATTATGAATATGATACATGGTGATAAATAATTGGATTACATGGCATGTATTTTTTAAAGGCAAAAGTGTGACATTTTAATTGGCTTTTTAAAAGTTTGTTTATTGATTTAATTTGATTAAATAATAAAATGACCAAAATGCCCCTTTTACTATACACCAAAGTCGGTTTCTTTCATTTAAAAAAGTAAAAAAAAAAAATTTGTTTTTCCTTATCACACACACCATGGCCGAGAGCCTTTCCAAGGAAAAGGTTTTCATCTTGCTTGATGATCCAAGTTGAAAAGTGAAGAAAAACACAAGAAAATGCTTAGGAATTTGGAGATTAAAAGGTAATATTTAGTCTTCTTAAGTTTGGAAATTTGATTTCTTGTTCTCGTGTTCTTAGAATTGTTCTAGGGTTTCTTTACTTGTGTAAAATTTGGGGCTTTTGATTGTGGTGGATATAATTGGAAGTGATGAAGCATGTGTGAAGTATTTTGGATGCTATTATTGTAATTAGTTTCCAAATTTATCAATTGTTGAAGAGTTGCTATTCTAGAGTGTTGTGATCACTCTTATAGTACCTAGAATTGTTCTTGAGTGCTTCATGTGTGGTGGGACTCATTTGGTGATTGATTAATTTGATTAATCTTGAATAAATTGGATTTAAAGCATGAAAAATGGAAATTTTGGTTTGCTGATCAAATCTTTTAAAACTGGAAATTATGTGATGATTTTGATGTCATACGAATGTAATGGATGTGTTTTATGAGTTGGCATAATTGCCGGAAAATGTTTGCGACTTGAAATAAGCAAAAATGGCGTTACCCTGAGGATTTTGAGCCAACCGGGTGACAGCTGTGAAAATAATGATTCTGTCACTATTTGGGCAGCCCATGAACTGCCCCGATACTATTGGAGCTGACCTGTGCAGTTTCCATAAGTGTCGGGTAGTCAGTTCGGTCAAAAATATATTTTAGGTAATTTTACGGAAAAATGATTTTTGTAAAAGTTTCGCGAGTTTTCAATAAGTTTATGTCAATATTTGATATTGAACAAATAGGTTTAGGTGAAATATGAATAAATTATTCATATTAGATATTGAATAATTTATTCGGTATTTTGGAAAAAGTTTTAAAATACGATTTCGCCCGAACCCGCGCTTCCGCTGCGCCCATCGCCCAAAACCCCAACAGTTATGCCATCAAACAAAAAGACAGAAAACATGAGTTTCAATCACTAATATATATTGTGATTTGTATAATAGATTTATGTAGTAGATATTATCATTTTTTTAAAAAATTTGTATGTTTTATTTTTTATTAATGTAATAATTATATTGATATATTTTTAAATGACTTAAATTTATTTAAAAAAAAAAATTATCTATTATTTGTGGACCCTCAAGATCCCCTTTTATTATTTAGAGATCTAAAAATCATCAAAGATAAATATGGAGATGTCGATCCCTCCCCTCCCGTCCTAATTGCCATCTCTACAACCACCGGGACTCTCTTTCATAGGAAGCATATATCGCGGAGTAAATTAAAAGAGGGGCGAAAAGAATGAAAATACTCAAAATGAGCAATATTTTTCTATTGCCAACGTTCAAAATTTTTATTATATATACACAGTGTTTTCCTTTTGAAAAAGTAGAGGATACAGACGAAAAAAGAAAAAGAAAAATGAGCAATATTTTTCTTACTTTCAAGTCACTGTTTTCGTGCATGACCTTTGCGAGAACAATCAAACTTCTTTATGTTTTCTTGAAAAACCGAGCATCATAAGACTTCAATTTTCATGGATACAGTTTTCTTGTTTTCGTTTGATACCGAGTATAATATTCGAGAGTTGGGTGTGAGTATATCAATCGGTTTTGTGCAAAATCGATTGAGACAGTGTTAATATGGGCTGTTTTATCCTTGGGACATCGGGGCCGATTACTGCTAGTACAAATCTCTGGGCAGAGCCGCGAAACATCTTAAAGAGAGCGACCTAGTCCGCGACTCAACCCAGATTCACTTTTTGTATCTTGGTGAACGGTAATATTGTTCTAACTCATAATCTATTTCTTATTTGTGCAAATTGTTCAAACATAATCATATATTGCGGAGTAAATTAAAAGAGGGGCGAAAAGAACGAAAATACTCAAAATATATAATTTAACAACATGATCCATCGAAGTTTCGGAGCTTTGACTGCAAACGAGATAAAGACACTCTCCCTCATAGCAAACGGCCAAGCTGTTTGAAATGACTTGATGATTCTGAAGATGAGATAATTTTGTTTTTGGTTTCGAAATCCAATGTCAAATTGCTTTTTTAGTTCGTAAAATGCATTATACCGTATACGACAAGAAAATGTAACTCATCTACAAAAATAAATACTGAAAAAGTTTTTTTTTTTTTTTTTTTTTTTTGATAACGTTAAACTTTAAATAACGTTTGCTTAAGATTACAAACTCACAAAATTAACAAACAAAAAGCGTGTTTTCACATCATGTTCCAAGACTCGGCAGTATAACTCCACAAAATAAGGTGTCACTTGGGATATTTTGTCGGAGGAGGTAGTAGAGAATTTAGTTTTTGAAACGTGCATAATATTTTATTATAGTAATATTTGTCTCTATTATATGTTGTAAGGGTTGTAAATAAATTTACCGTAAGATATAATAAAAAATTTATAGATGCAACACAATACTCTGTTAATTCTCTACTTGAGAACTATGATATGAATAAGGTTATCTATAAATAATGAATCATTTTCGTACTCTATATATAGATAACCAAGATTTATCTCCAAAAGACATATTTTTTAATTATGTTTTTCCGAACCAGTATCTCATTGTCGCCCCAATGACAATCCATTGTCACAACAATAATTTACCCATTGGCACAACAATATAAGTCAAAAAGTCCTTTTACATCAATGTCTCATTATCACGTAAATGAGTAACAATTGACGTGACAATTTTAGTCAGAAAGCATCCTTATGTTTCTGATTCTCATTGTCGCACCAATGGTTACCTATTGTCGCGACAATATAAGGCATAATGTTTTTTCATTCAAGATAACTTGAAATCAGTTATTTCGGTTAACTTTGCCTATCATTTTTTCGAACCCCGAGACCTGATCAGGCAAGTCGATCCTGAATTCGTCAGCATAGGACAATAATCGAACCAATATGTCATATCATATAACATCTTACATTAATAAATTAATCATGTTTTGTTATATATATATATATATTATATATATATATATATAGATATATATATATATATATTCAAATCCAACAACATATTCGCACAACATATTCGCTTCTGAGTAATATGACTCGTTAGACTGCAACTGCAAAACCAAAGTCATTATAAATATATGATATAATATGCCTTTTTTAAACCTGCAATTAGAAAAACAATATAATCAATTCTTAAGAAGCAATCCATACCAAACTCCAAAGGGGCAAAGAGGGGTTTCTTCAAATTTCCTTCCTTTGTGAGCTATTGGTACTTTAGGAATGTCGTATCACAACAACTCCAGGATTTAATTGAAACAAAACCAAAAAAACATGTCACTACAATTTTATAATATTCATTCATATTTTTGTTTTTATTGCATTGAAAATAACTGCACCTACCAACGAGCGGTTGGTTGAGTGGTAACTGACTCAATTATAGGAGGCTCGACTGGGTATGCTTCCCAGTTCGAGTCCCGCTAGAGTCATCATCGTTGGGAGGACCATATCGTACAGCTCTCGATCCGAATTCGGATTAATCAAGCCCGATGTGACACTGGATACCGGACGGGGAACCAAAAAAAAATAACTGCACGTGGCTATCATGTTAAATTCTTTTGTCTCCGTGTGAATAAACAATCTTCAGAGTATTTATTATTCTATTTTTATTCTTGATATCCAGCATGACATTAAATTGTTTAAGTTAATCTTTTCATTCCCACTCAGCAAATCGACCAGTAAATGATTTTAGATTATAAAATATTCAATAAGAATTTGATTGATTAATTAGTTTAAATCCCTCGTTATAAAAATTGCCTTTTTATTTTATTTTTTTGGAAAACCAACGGCAGCATGAAAGAGGACTCTCTAAATTTAGGCATTTTTGACTTGTTTAATTTGTAATTTACTTTATTAACCTTTGGTTTATTTATCAATATCTCTACTCGTATAATTAAACCATCAAATTAAGGATATTAATTGACCTCTATACATGAGTTTATCATGGAAAGTAAATTTAATATCATAACAATATATTTTTAAACAAGGAATCATTACAGAGTATATATATTGTCTCAGCCTTATTCTTTATTCAACAATTGCTAGATAAAATAAATCTTATCTATCAATTCTCTGAGACAGCAAAGGATATCGATACATCATTATATTGTTAAGCATTAATAGCTAGAACAAGCTCCAAATGGATGGCCTTGTTGTTGTTGGTTTGAATTAGGCTGGGCTCTTCTGATGGCATTGATGATATCATCACCCACCCGTAAAGTTTTGGTCAACACTTCATTTGGAACAGGAGGCTTTGTAGCAAATAAAGTAGAGATGGAGTCTGAAACTCCAGGATTTTGACTGTTGAAAATAGCCAAGAAAGAAACCTTTTCATTTCCAACATTTAGCTGGAAGTGAACCAATCCTCTAGGAATTAAAAAGACCATCCCAGGTGTCAAAACCTTTGAGTAAAATGTGTTATTAGTTGTTACGAATCCTACAAGGGCCTTTCCTCTAAGCATCATACCAGCTTCAGTTGCACGAGGATGTGTATGAGGTGTGTTTATTCCACCAACACCCAAGTCAATTCGGGTGAGTGTAACTCCTTGAGTATTGACTGCTGGAAAGTTAAAAACATCACCGGGTGTAATTCCACGTTTAAAGACATCAGATGAGTTTGATTCTCTGGACAAATCAAAGAAGAAATCATCTGAAATTACTTGGGCAGCAGGTTTGCAGGGGAAACCGTTGATGGAGATGGGTGATTTCAAATCAGCGACACAAATGTCTTGTAAAGGGTCAGGGTCAGCTGCATGTGAAGGGAAAGGGAGAATCAGTAACACTGTGACTGTGAAGCAGCATAATATTGATATTGAAGAAGTAGTCATGGCTATGCCTTTTTAATTAGTTGTAGAAAGAAGATATTGGTGGATTGAAATGGACGATCATGGTTCTATTTATACTACTAAACTTGTAACACGTGATCTTTATTAACACTAGTTTGATAACTTTGTAAGATAATACCAAATATAGTTGACACTAATAGATAAGGTTTGTTTACCTACTATTGGCTTACCTTATTCCCAAAATACAAGACGATTTTGTATATCAATAATATATTTGGTGCGAATATTCTGTAAGATTTTGTATAGAAATAGTGAGAGTAGTCTCACATCTAAAATGTAAAAGGAATATGAAAGGTTTATAAGTGTTTTCTAAACACTTATATTAAATTGGAAAAAGCAAGTAGACTTGGGCTTAGGCTTGATTGATGTATGGTTGGCATGACAATTAATATATTTAATATATTTAAATGCCTTATATTTTTAAAAACGTTTTTTGTTTTATTTTTTAAATAGAAGGGTTATGTCTTATCAACATACCCTTTGATATCATAATTCATGACTGAAAATTGGAAATCGTAGCAACTACCATCTTTTTATTTCTTCATATAAAAAGAAGATAGACTTGCAGAGATAGAGAGTATCTCATACATAAACAGTTTTCATATACAAAATTACTAAGTTACCGATCCTTGAAAATAAACATCAAGTAGATTCGTCATGGGTCGACTTACAAATTGTTGAATCCTGATGGCAGACGTCCAACGAACTATAAGCACAAGGGTAGGGGGCGAAATTCTGCTATAGGACATAGCCTAATACGCTAGCCTCAATCTTTACAAGACATTGAGTTTACTGATTTTGGTTGCTTGAATTGTAAGTTTCGATTCTGATTTAATTTGTTGAATAAGTTTCTGTTTTGGTTCATAAGTTTGTAAATTTTGTATATAAATTTCTGTTTCAATAATAATAATTGCATTCGTTAATTGTTATCCAACATATTCCATGCTCCATTAATCAGCATCTTAGTTCGCTATAGGTACGTACATCAATTGTTGAAGTGAAACGAAAACAATTTCATTTTGGTGTCTAAAGTTGAAAATGAACTCAATTTAAAGCCAATTTGAAGACTCACTGTGGAGTGGTACGTAAGTTTGGCTAATAATATTATTAAGACATCGAAGTTAGGCTAATTCAAAATCTCTGAGAGATCATCCGTGAGTGATAAGAAAGTTCGAGTGAGTGTATTTTTGTTAGAGAAAATTTCTAAAGTGATTTTGAAAGAGTTGAGTGCATTAAAATTTTGGATTGTGAGATAAATATATCAATATTTATATTTTTCATTTTATTAGTGAAATTTGAATTTTCTATATTTATTTATGGACATAAGTTAAAAGCTAAATCACATATATCATGATATCTTATCTCATTTTATTCTCAATATTTTCTCAATTTCATTGCATGGTTAATTAATAATGAGCATCTTATAAGTTCGAAATAGGTTATCAATTGTTCAAGTGAAATGAAAACAAAATCATTTTGGTGCCTAACTTGGAAAATGAAGCCAATTTGAAGTAAATTGGAAAGACTTTTACAATGGGTGATAGGTAAGTTTGGCCAATAAATTTAAGACATGTAAAGTTTGACCGAGTGCATCTTTGTTAGAGAAAGTTTATAAAGTGATTTGAGAGATTTGTCCATATTAAGGATTTGGATTGTGAGATAAACATGTAAATATTTGAATTTTCTATCTTATTATTGAAATATTATTATTCCGCCTTCGTTTAAAGACGTAAGCTAAAGATCAAATCACGTAAATCATTTTGTCTTGTCTCATTTTATTCTAAATATTTTCTCAATTTCATTTTAGCCGCAACCGAGCTTCACCATATATATAAATT
This sequence comes from Zanthoxylum bungeanum, assembly GCA_019454045.1. NCBI lineage: Eukaryota > Viridiplantae > Streptophyta > Magnoliopsida > Sapindales > Rutaceae > Zanthoxylum > Zanthoxylum bungeanum. Next base: position 11,469 of record SKCR01006091.1, on the reverse strand, counting down.
ATATATGAACGGTGTACTGACAGGGCAATAACGAACCGAAAGAGTTTCTTGTTGTTTTGGATTTCTTAGAGATGGGTACGTGGTATCTAAGTAGAGCTATAAAATATTGAAATTGTTGCCCCCTTGGCCTATAAAATGGTAATTGGTTCATGAACTTGGAAGATGAAAATTGATGGGGAGATTAAATGTTTATTAAAATCACTCTATAAAACATTAATAATTTGTAGTTAAAACTAATTTTAGTAATTTTTTATTTTTGGGTTAAGTACATGATAAATAACAGTAAAATATATTAAATAGAGTGGATTTCCTACTTGTCTTTAATGCATGCAAGAAGTTAGGGTGCAATTCACAACTTGGGCAGGCAGCGATTTCAATGAGTTGATTCTTTGAAATTGAAAAACACTTGTATTGAATTATAAGTTGGGATATATCCTATCAGTTTTAATTTTTTGGGCTATCCATATTTCTAAAGTGGTATTTGAGTTTATGTTTCAAATTTGAAACCCCTGCGTCCAAAATAATTTTGTCACGAGTTCCAGTGAGTGTATGTTTCACGTGAGGGTGTCTAACAAGACTTGTTTTAAATATTATTTTCAGACATTTTCTTATCAATTTCTCTAACAAAGATAGTTAGGAAGCCTCAATAAGAACTTGTGCGACCATATGTCTTTTGTAAAGTAGATTGATGTCAGTAGTTCATGCTTAACTTAGGCTCCATTCGGTACTATGGTGAGCCACATTTGCTGTGAAATAATTAAAAACACAAGTGGTGAAAAAAATTTATTAACGGGTGATTTTCGTCTCAGGGGCAATATCGAAATAGTGCTCCCGGGACAAACTTCCTGCAACTGTGAATTTGTTTGGTTATGGGGAGACCAAAAGCAATTTGGCGAAAAAACAAGAAACGCACAAGAAATCGAAAAGAGAAGGTTTAACGTGGTTCGGTGGAGCTTGTCCAGCATACATTCACGGTCACGAAGTGGGGTGGGGGGGTTCTTTTATTGCTAAACCGAGCTCGACCGACCTATTTTGGTGAAGGTCTAACAAAACCGAGCAGGTTGTGCTATTTCTTACAAGTAGTTCTCAAATGAAAAATTTTGTAACCCTTACAAGTGTGATCAACCATCCCTTATATACTACCCAATACATGACACTGCTCTCATACTTTTATGACGCAAGCCCTGCAGATCTGCGGATTACCGGTGATTTGACAGGTTCCCTTCCCCAAATTGCCATCGCCGAAAGCAAAACATACTCTCTGAATTCCCGTCACATTATAGAGTAAAAGTACGTCGTCATACCTTTTCATTAATGATGACAGCCTGTTGAATTTCTAATGTGAGAGTTTTGGAGGGAAAAATCTTGTTGTTCTGATCTCACGTTGGTCCCCAATAGGTCGGTCTTATAACGAAAATCACCCGTCAACAAAATTATTTTGGACGCAGGGGATTCAAATTTGAGACATAAACTCAAATACCACTTTAGAAATATGGATAGCCCAAAAAATTAAAACTGATAGAATATATCCCAACATATAATTCAATAAAGTGTTTTTCAATTTCAAAGAATCAACTCATTGAAATCGCTGCCTGCCCAAGTTGTGAATTGCACCGTAACTTCTTGACTTCTTGTATGCATTAAAGACAAGTAGGAAATCCACTCTATTTAATATATTTTACTGTTATTTATCATGTACTTAACCCAAAAATAAAAAATTACTAAAATTAGTTTTAACTACAAATTAAGAAACGCACAAGAAATCGAAAAGAGAAGGTTTAACATGGTTCGGTGGAGATTGTCTAGCATACATCCACGGTCACGAAGTGGGGTGGGGTGGGGGGGTTCTTTTATTGCTAAACCGAGCTCGACCGACCTGTTTTGGTGAAGGTCTAACAAAACCGAACAGGTTGTGCTATTTCTTACAAGTAGTTCTCAAATGAAAAATTTTGTAACCCTTACAAGTGTGATCAACCATCCCTTATATACTACCCAATACATGACACTGCTCTCATACTTTTATGACGCAAGCCCTGCAGATCTGCGGATTACCGGTGATTTGACAGGTTCCCTTCCCCAAATTGCCATCGCCGAAAGCAAAACATACTCTCTGAATTCCCGTCACATTATAGAGTAAAAGTACGTCGTCATACCTTTTCATTAATGATGACAGCCTGTTGAATTTCTAATGTGAGAGTTTTGGAGGGAAAAATCTTGTTGTTCTGATCTCACGTTGGTCCCCAATAGGTCGGTCTTATAACGAAAATCACCCGTCAACAAAATTATTTTGGACGCAGGGGATTCAAATTTGAGACATAAACTCAAATACCACTTTAGAAATATGGATAGCCCAAAAAATTAAAACTGATAGAATATATCCCAACATATAATTCAATACAAGTGTTTTTCAATTTCAAAGAATCAACTCATTGAAATCGCTGCCTGCCCAAGTTGTGAATTGCACCGTAACTTCTTGACTTCTTGTATGCATTAAAGACAAGTAGGAAATCCACTCTATTTAATATATTTTACTGTTATTTATCATGTACTTAACCCAAAAATAAAAAATTACTAAAATTAGTTTTAACTACAAATTAAGAAACGCACAAGAAATCGAAAAGAGAAGGTTTAACATGGTTCGGTGGAGATTGTCTAGCATACATCCACGGTCACGAAGTGGGGTGGGGGGTTCTTTTATTGCTAAACCGAGCTCGACCGACCTGTTTTGGTGAAGGTCTAACAAAACCGAACAGGTTGTGCTATTTCTTACAAGTAGTTCTCAAATGAAAAATTTTGTAACTCTTACAAGTGTGATCAACTCTGCCTTATATACTACCCAATACATGGTACTGTTCTCATACTTTTATAACGCCAGCCCTGCAGATCTGCGGATTCCCGGCGATTTGACAAGTTCCCTTCCCCAAACTGCCATCGCCGAAAGCAAAACCTACTTTCTGAATTCCCGTCACATCACGCAGTAAAAGTACGTCGTCAGACCTTTTCATTAATGATGACAGCCTGTTGAATTTCGAATGTGAGAGTTTTGGAGGGAAAAATCTTGTTGTTCTGATCCACGTCGGTCCCCAAGAGGTCGGTATTATAATTAACTGATTTCTTACCGAACTCGTTCCGCCGATGCTTTGTTCCATCACCTCGGGGTCGGGTTATGTCCCACCGAGCGTCTGATATTGGCTTGAGAACAAACCATACGAAGGCATTGAAGATGATCGAAGTTGACACCATGGCAGTTCTTCGTACAATGCCAAGGATCAACCACCTGGCAGTCAGTCAACATGCTTCAGATTTATGTAGTTCCCAGCGCCAACTCGCACACTCGTTGAAATCGAGAACTAGGGGACGGATGTTGATGGGGATTTCTGCGACTAAGGTCTCTGAACAGTTCGGTAAGGGCAAAAAGGGAAGTTCCGATCATCCAGAAAACATAGCAAGATTCAGTTCTTCAAGACCGGCAACGAATGGGCCGAGACCGACCACAATAGCCCGGTAGCTCGGTTCGTTTCTAATTACTCCCAGGATCGGGATTGATAGGTTGAATATTGTGGATCAGGTTGGAAGTTGCGGGGGCAGATCAGTTCGTTATAAGACCGACCTATTGGGGACCAACGTGAGATCAGAACAACAAGATTTTTCCCTCCAAAACTCTCACATTAGAAATTCAACAGGCTGTCATCATTAATGAAAAGGTCTGACGACGTACTTTTACTCTGTAATGTGACGGGAATTCAGAGAGTATGTTTTGCTTTCGGCGATGGCAGTTTGGGGAAGGGAACCTGTCAAATCGCCGGTAATCCGCAGATCTGCAGGGCTTGCGTCATAAAAGTATGAGAACAGTGTCATGTATTGGGTAGTATATAAGGGAGGGTTGATCACACTTGTAAGGGTTACGAAATTTTTCATTTGAGAACTACTTGTAAGAAATAGCACAACCTGCTCGGTTTTGTTAGACCTTCACCAAAATAGGTCGGTCGAGCTCGGTTTAGCAATAAAAGTACCTCCACCCCACTTCGTGACCGTGGATGTAGGCTGGACAAGCTTCACTGAACCACGTTGAAATTTTCGTACCCATTAAATGAATAGGTCAAATATGAATATTGACATCCTCGTTTTATACCCGATATATTACTATATTCTATAATGACATCACTCATGCAACTAATGACATACCCAAGATATAATAGTACTCCGGGCTAAATTAAAAATTTAATAGTATATAGTTAAATGCTATAAGTAGAAAAAAATATATATATCTAATAAGAAGAATATTAATGTGAATCTTATTAAAAAAAACAATAACACAATAAAAAAATAATATAAGATTATAGCGTTATTGGCTGATATGAAAATGCAGATAGTATGCATCTAGTGAAGCTTGCTTGTATATGATATTTTTCATATAACCTTACCCAACAAATAAACAAATATTTCTACCAAAAAAAAAAATGCCATTGATAATTTTCATTCAGGAGAAAATCCTAAACCTCTATTATATGGCTTCCATTGGTCAAAATGAAAAATATTGCAGGTCAAAAATAATCGATTGATTGTTGCAAAGTTGATGAACAAATTAACAATTTCTACGAATTCTGAGTAAAGGCGTACCTAATTTACCATCATATAGTTGAAACAAAACCAAAAAAACATGTCACAGTTGAAACAAAACCAAAAAAACATGTCACTACAATTTTATAATATTCATTCATATTTTTGTTTTTTTTTTTTGCATTGAAAATAAGTGTATTGGACTGGAGCAGCTGAATGTTTTACTTATTTCGCTTAAACTCATATCAAATTATTTGGCAGCGAAATTCTCAACATTTTCAATCAAAAAAATGTCTCCATATAAATACGTAAAATAACCCAAAACAATGTATTATCAAAATTATAAGGAATGAATAACGAGAGACGAAGTAGAGCGTCATTCTCCCTAAAAAAATAAATAAATAAATAAAAATTTGGGCCTTTTTAATAGCACCCCTTAATGTTGATAGCATTCAAAGTCTATATTTACAAACTCGTATTATAGAATTTTCAATTAGTCACAATAACACATTCCATAACCTTTTATTTAGCCTATACATTATTTAAACTTGTTTTGAATTAAGTGTGATAATATTATAGACTAATCAATAATTTTTCTCTCAAATTATGAGGAATACATTTCTAAAGGGATAAAATCTGAGTTTTTGACGATTAAACCTACGGATCAAATGTATAAATTGATAAAACTATAAAAAGTAATGAAAAATATATAAAAATACAGGGACTATCCATTAAAATACATGTTCTAATCTATATTATTTATATTAATGCTGAAGAATATTATTCTAAGTTAGCATGTTCGTCAGCTCTCTTATCTTTAAAAATGTCTATATATATAAGTGGGTCATTCAACATTCATTGTCATTGGTTATTTATTTTCTTGATAGATAAAATTGACTTTATTTTCATTTAATTATACGCCTATTATAATTTTGGATGGCTTATTATTTGTGTGGCTTTTGAATTAACCCGCAGTTCGATTTCTATCATGACTTTCTTTACATTTAATTATACGCCCGCTATCATTCTGGATGGCTCATAATGATGATCTATTTAATATATAAAATCTGAGAAATAATTTTATTATGAGGATGTCTACATATGCGTCATTGTCTTTAAGATTGTCCACGTAAATGTTATTGGCTTTAAGGTTGTCCATATAGACAAATAAATTATTAATGTTTAATTTTTTACATTTTTCATTAATATTTCACTTTCACAATCTTCAACTCCTAATCTTTTATTTTTCCAATTTTTACAAATTTTTCGTTTTCCAAAATTATTAATGATTGAAAGTACATTAATTAAAAATATATTCATTTCAAATGAGTTTTTAATTGTGGATGCCGGTTTTCGTCCGAGGTCTACAATCGAGAATTTATATGTTGGGGGCACAAGCGATCATGCAACACAAATGTAGAGTGAGCGGGGAGTACTGCCCACCGGTGTGGTGGGTGCCGTAGGCACTCCGACGCTCAAGTCAGTAGTGAAGACGAGCTGTAATTAATGGAAGAGCAAGGCTTGATGTTACCTTGACTTCTGTTGACTGTCGTGAGGGCGGTGGCCGGTGTTTAGAGTGTAAAAAGCTTAGAGAGCTCAAGTATGAGAGCTAAGACCCCTGAAGAAAAGACTTGTTCTCTTTACTGTGGATTGCCTTTTCCTTTTATAATCCCCTTGAGTTATGCTCATTCATTCTTATATTCGTTGAACGCCCTAAAACGATCAATTTAATGGAGGAGTTATGAGTTTAGGCGTTTCCTGATCTGGTAATTGATAGGCCATTTTGGCCACGTCTCTTATTGGGAATGAGCTTGGGCTTGTGAGATCCCTTGGTCCAATATCAGTTTACGAGTTGGGCTTCTTAATGGTTTCGGGTTTCTGGCTCTATGATTGGTCCGAAGGTGAAATGTCGATTTTACCATTGGGCCCAAATTTGACCCGTACATTAATCTTTAACTTTTTACATTCTTCAATATATAATATTTCATTTTCCAAATTCTTCCCAACTTTTCGTTTTATAATATTATTAATGATTGAAAATACACTAATTAAAGATCTATTAGTTTCAAATGATTAATTAATGTTTAACTTTTCATAGTTATTTGTGGCAGTTCAAGATTTGCAAGTTATATTAAATTAACTATAAAAGTATTCCTAAGTCTTTATTATTTGGAATAAGTTATAAAAATACATTTATTAATTTAAAATAATGATAAACAACTTGTATTATTTGGATAATTATAATTAATTTTATTTTTTATATTTAGTAATGTTTCTAATAACGAGCCTCACATCGCGGGGTTATCAACTAGTAACAAAATAATAGCTCAACTGCGAGAAGCAACAACAACATTACGCTGAGCTCGAGAGCCAAACCAAATCCACCCCCTCTTCTCTCTATCTTCAAACCCTAACCCTAAATCTCAAATATGCCATGACCTTAACTTGCAGCTCTAATTGTCTGTACTCAATCTCCGCCATCCGATTACCAAACAATACCCAAAGGCGGCGAAATCTCAAAATGATGCCATCGTAGGCCGATCTGGACCGCAAATCGAGCACTTGATGCAGTCCAAGCCGTTGTCGGAACAGGAGGTGAAGACTTTGTGTGAGCAAGCTAGAGCTCGTAGAGGAATGGAACGTGCAGCCTGTCAAATGTTCGGTCACCGTCTGCGGCGACATTTACGGACAATTTCACGATCTCGTCGAGCTTTTTCGCATCGGTGGCAACGCTCTTGATACCTCGCCCGACCACTGGTTCGGTTCGTTTCCGAATCAAAATCGAACCGTCCTGTTCCCGGTTTCACAAGAATGTGGAATCGGGAATCGGGAACCGGAACCAGACCTGACAGTTTCGATTTTTTTTAATTAATTTAATTTTTTTAAAAAATAAAATTATGATTCGAAATTAATAATTTTAATTTATATTATATTAAATTAAAAATAAAATTAAAAAGATTCAACTTAAATTTAAAAAAATTTAAGTTGTCTATGTATCATTTTGTGGTGAGGGGAATCAAAGCTCATGTGTTGTTGTTGTTTCTAAAGTGTTTGGATGTAATGAATACCGTCTCGCTTCCAAAATATTATCTCATAAATTGGAGGTTTGTTAAACCGCAACGGTGAAAACAGATGTTGTCAGTACCTCTTTAGCAAAAATTGATAAAATATGAAAGATATTTTGATATCGGTTCCACCAATCAAATACTTGAGAATTTTTATTTACTAAGTTTTCAACAAGAAACTCGAAATTTATTGATTAATAATTATCTAATTTTGGGTTGTTAGTCGTATTTTCCCACTGTTTTTTATTTTGTTGTAGTAACTAACGATCACTTATGCTAAGTCTTGAATGTATTATGAGTTCACTATTAGATTGTCTTGATGATTACAAGTTATATCACCTATATTGACATAAACATTAAATAAATATATTAAATCATTTTTTATTCCATCTATATTTTTCTAACATTAATTTCATCATTTATTCCTAAAAATTCATAATAAGTTTGTAAGTTACTATTCAAACATTCTAATGTAAATTTAGGATAAAAAACTGTGGTAATAAAATAAAGTAATGGAATGTCTTTAAAATAAGTTAATTATTTTCTCTTTATAACATAAATATTTTCAAATAAAATAATATCATTAAAAATGAACATTGTGTTCTCAGATGAGCTTGTCATTTTTTGTTAATATTGAAAAATTAAATCAATTGGAGAAATTGAAGATGAGAGAATTGAGAATGAGAGAATTAAAGAAATTGAGAGAATTGAGAATTCTTGTATTGAAAAAATGAAGTATGACCCATATTTATACATTTTGAATTATTTTTGTAATATATAAATTGTCCTTAAAACTAACTGTTTTATTAATATTATTAAAGGTAATTTAGTAATTTTATTTTATAAAAAATTAAAAAAATTAAAAAAAGCAGGGAGCCATTGAACGGCTTTATGCTGCTGGCCCAACGGCTACTAGTCGTTAGGCAGCATGCATGCAAGTTTAAACCGTTGGAACCGTCCAATTATTTTATGTTCGACTATTATAGTATCCTAACCGAATCGAAAAAAACTAATTTCAGTTTCGGAAATTGAAACTGGAACCATGGTCGGATCTACTGATACCAATTATCTCGGTTTTTTTGCATTTTATTGAGATATTATGGAGATAAATGCATATTATGGAGATAGATGCAGTATTTAGATATGATAAATTAATGATTTCATAATTTCGTCCCAAAAAATGATTGGTGAGTAGTTTAGAGGGACAAATTTCCTCCGTTACTTTTTTTTTTAAGCATATGTTTTATGTGAAGTTACTTTATTTATTTTTTTTAGAAATATTGGAAATTCCGCCGTTAAATCACACGATCCGGGCTTAAGTGGAGCGGGTAAAACCCTGGCTGCCACAGGCTCAAATAAGAAGTGCACCTCTGGATTCGAATTTAAGACTTCGCTATCAAATCCTAAACCTTATACCACCAAACTACACTCATTGAAACTAACTTTAATTTATCATGTTTTGGAAGAAGATAAGTTTTCGGTAGGTGTTTTTGGTAGGTAGTGCATTTGGGATCACACAGTTAATGGTTACTTGATAGATAGCATTTTCAATGAGAATGTGTAATTAATAGTAATAGAATGATGGTTGATGTGAATCAATATACAGACAATGTAGTTATATAGAGATTTAATCATTAAAAGTTCATATATCTTTTGTGCAAATGCTTCATCTATGAGCGACCATGTCAATAATAGCCCGGCTTATAACTTATATGAATTATTCACTATGTATTTAATTGTCATTTCAATTTTCACATATTACATTATTCTCACATTTGAAAGATACAGTTGCTTCATTTGTTAATTTGTTATTGGATCCATATCCAAGTATCTTCTACAGCACATTTTGTTTCTCTTGTAAAGAGATCAAGTTTTAGACTTCATATCTAAGTGTGTGTACGGGCCAAATTTGGTCCAAGGGTAATTTCGACCTTTTGTTTCGGGTCCAATGATGAGTGCACCCAAGACCCCCCAATTTAAAGATCCAGACCCGGATTGCCACCTCAAAGGGCCAGGCCTCATAAAGTCTGAATGGGCCCAAAGATGTTTATAAAGCCCATATCCAGTGAACACCAACACCATCGCCCAACCCATAACTGAAGGACCTTCCATACGCCAGTCTACGTAACGTCCAGGCTCATAAACTCAAACCAGCCGTTCCAACCTACAACAGCTAAAAGCAGTAAATACCCCTCATAAAGTCGACCGTTACGAGTGATCAAGTGTGATTAAGGACATACCCCCAGGTGGGTATATAGAAAAGGGGGCTCCATGAGGAAAGGCATGGGACTTCTGCCTCACCATCATTCAACTTCTAGCTCTCCAACTCACAGCTTTGGAGCCGAAGACTCACTCAAGCTCACCACACCTCATTCTTACCGCCCTCACGGCACCCTACAGAGTTCAAGGTAGCATCTAACCTTGCCCTCTCCATTATAACTTTCCTTAGTCTCTTCACTGACTTAGGCGTCAGAGTGCCTACGGCATCCACCACACTGGTGGGTAGACCCTCTCCCTTCACCATACTTCCTTTGTTTTGCAGGATTGCCAGTGCCCCATTCACGAAATCTCAATTGTAGGCCTCGGGCGAAAACCAGCGTCTACAAAGTGTGACTCTGTTTCTGGCTGTACCTTTGGACTTCAGAATTTAAAGTTTGTTGATGATGTTTTTTGTGATAAGGTATTTGAACGGTTCGACAATGACAGAGATGAGTTTTCTCCTTTTGGGAAAATGGATGTTCAGAAGGTATGAGTCATTCCTCGGTCGGGCATGGTGTTCGGACCCAGTTTTCCGGTTTCGGCCGACCAGATGACACATCATGATTAGAATTTCAGAGACCGACAACATCATAGCAGAGGCCGACCATAGTAACCCGGTAGCTCGGTTCAGTTATGTTTCTCATCCTGTACCGTGATGGATGGCTCTGATATTCCGGGTCAGGTCGGAAGTAGCCTGGATAGTTCGACAGACCATCTGGCCGACCTCTTGATAGTCGACTTGTGATCAGGGTAGTTTGGATTTTTCCCTATGGCACACACCACCGTTGGGAGCTCTTTACAGGTTGTCATCATTAATGATAAAGTACGACAGTGTACTTTACGACGTGATGGGACAGAAAATCAGAGGGTAGGTTTTGCTTTCGGCGAGGCAGTTGGGGTGGAAGGCTTGTCGAATCGTCGGAAACCTGCAGTGCTGACATCATAAGGATATGGGAACAGTGTTGCATATTGGTTAGTATATAAGGGGAGGGTGATCTCATTTGTGAGGGTTGAAAAAAAATTTCATTTAATCGCTACTTGTAAGAACACTATTAAGAAGAACAGTCAACACGGTTTTCTTTAGACCTTCCTTAAAATCAGGTCGGCCGAACTCCGCTTGGTAATAAAAAACAACCCCCCCCTCACTTTTTGCCTGTGGACATAGGCTGGATTTGCTCCGCCGAACCACGTTAAACTCTCTTGTCGATTTCGTGGTTATTTTGTCTTTCGCTACGTTTGCTTTTGGTCTCCCATAATCAAACAAATTCAAGGTTGAAGGAGGATTGTCTCGGGAGAGTTATCTCGAAACTGCCTATGGGACGAAAATCACTCGTCAACAAAGCTCAATGATGCTGAAGATCTGATTAGGTTTGTGATAGGTTTTGATTCGAGATGAAACCTACAAAACTCTCCAAACTTTTGCAAGTTAATTTGAGAATTGACTGAATGCTTTATTTCTGCTCTCAGCATGTTATTTATAGCTGAGTTAGTTACAAATTCTGTTACAAGAGTATTATCATCTGCTACAGCTGTAAATGTGTAACATTACCTTCCCCATCAAAAGGACCTTGTCCTCAAGGTCATA